>CM068760.1:1687792-1844356 GCA_035084275.1 Hydrolagus colliei
TATCAGTCTAAATTAGGAGATGAAAATCTTAACTTGGTAGCTTGAGCCCACACTTGTGACTCAGAGATGAAGTGCTACCAAGCAAGCCATGTTGACACTTAATAATTAACACGTGTTAATTTAAGGAACAATTAAGGAATATCACAACATTTACCCCAGAATTTCCATTGATTATCGTGTTGGTAATAAAGGCATTATACAGTATTAGGCATTATCACTAGAAAAAAAAGTTTGAATAGGGTTTTTGAACAGAGTTAAAATGTACATCACTCATTTACCACAAATAGCTGCTGGCACCAATTACCACTGATTGCATAATAACCTTTTAAAGTAGTCAGTGAATACTTCTGAAAAATAAGATGATAGTGAATTGGGAAGAGGATTGGAGTACAACAGCAACTTGCATTTATGTAGTGCCCTTCACACAAGGTAGTTGTTCCCAAAGTACTTGTCCCAGAGTACATAGCCAGACGCACTGGGTCAAATGATCTTCATCTGAGTTGCAAACTTTCTATGATTCTATTTTTGCAAAACCAAACTATATGAACTTGAGAGAATACCAAATGATAAATTGTGTGCACATTGGTAGAGGAATACTCTATCAAGTCATATTCAATGGCTGTCAATCCACTTCCATGCCTGTGTAGTTTATCAAAATATTTAGAGTTGCATGAAGCTTGACAACAGCATTTCCAGGCATTCAGCTTGATTCACTTTCACTTTGTTGGCACTATTGCTGTTGAATTGCATGGCTGTTATTCAGAGGCAGACAGTGCTGATTTTTCCTCCTGGTTTAATACCTGAAAGGGTTTGGGCTGATTGAAAAGGATGGTGTTAATGTGGTCTAATAAGGAATGACACACGGAGACGGGATTGCTTTGTTGTCTTCCGTGTCAGGTGCCAGGTAAATAGTAAAGTAAATTACTGCTAGCACTGAAAGTTCAGGTGCACAATCAGCATTTAGTTTTAGGATAAGTTAATTGTGTGCTGGCTGGGGACACAAAGGCTCTGCTGTAAAGAGAATAGACAAAAGACAATACTGGCTGAATGCTGAAACCGTAGCGAGAAATAGCACTTTTGATAAATCGTTCTGTTTCTTTACAGATAGGTATGCAGATGCTGGAAATCTGAAACCAAAACAGTGAGAGCTGGGAAAACTCCGCAGGTCGAGGCAGCGGCTATGGAGAAAGGAAAGTTCTGACGAAGGGTCGTGGAACCCGAAACGTTGACTCGCTTTCGTTTTTTCTCCATAGATGCTGCCTTGACCTGCTGAGTTTCTCACGGCTCTCTCTGTTTTTGTTCCAATACGTTTTGGGGGAATCGGCGGGCATCTGACGACGCAGGGAAACACGTCTCCGTTGCTTAAGAGTCCTCCAAGCAAACCGAGAATTCCCTCGTCCCAGCCACACATCCGGGAATCCCAGAGATAGATTGTCGGAATCTCTCTCTCTCTCTCTCTCTCACTCTTTATCTCTCTGTAGGGTTATGTCCTGCCTTATCTAGATGCGCACACGCACACACTGACCTCTCCCCCACCCACCGAAAGGTTGGGGTGAGGGGAGAGGTTGGGGAGTGGGAGTGATCGGAGGGAGAGGCCAGGTTGATGGGGGTTTAGGAGGTCAGTGAGCTAGGGAGGACCAAGGTTGTGAATGGAATTGATGGCGAGGATTTGAGGAGACAGAATGAGTGAGCGGAGGGATCAGCAATGGGTACCTGTTGTGAACCCCAGGATGATTATTAAACATCAGTAACAGGTACGGCAACAAATTCTCCAGAACAATCTGAGGAGAGAGAGAGAGAGAGAGAGAGAGAGAGCAACAGGAGCCAATGTCAGCATTTGTCCAAGTACAACCAAAGGTGTTGGGGATGGTATAACACACACAGTCCAACAACAACAACAACAAAATTACATTTATCGAGCGCCTTTCACGTCGGGAGGACATCCCAGATGGGGGGAAGGAGAGTAGGGGAGGGGGGAGAGTCGGGAAGCTCTTGAGCCGGCCTCGAAGGAGGAAAGGAAGGAAGCGAGGCGAGGCGTAGGGGTTACTACGGTGAGGTCGGCGCGGGCTTGGTCGGGTCGGCTCACCTTGTGGATGAGGATGGAGAAGGTGCCGAGAGTCTGGAAGCCGCGGGCAAAGTGGATGAAGTTACACCAGGCCAGGACCACGGCCAGCGCCATGAACACGCCCTCGACTCGGCACTGCTCAGCCTGAGCACCAGGATCATCAGCACCAGACACGAGTAGCAGATACTGTGGCAGGTGGGAGTCAGAGCGAGGAAAACAGTGAGGCTGGAAGTGGGGAGGGGTGGGGGAGCTCGTCACAGCTAACAACAACCACAACAACATGTACAACACCCGTCACGGGGGGGAAGCTTCTCAGAGCACTTAACCTGGCGGAGCTTGACGCCAAACAACCAGTCAGCTCCTGAACGATTCACTCCGCGTTAGAGCCCAGCAACGTTCCACAAACAGCCAAGAAGTGGCTTATTCCGCAGCCTTATAACAGCCTTATTCCGAAGAAATGAAATCCCGTATACAGGGGGGGGAACTAAAATTCCTACTTTTACGTAGGGAATAATAATAATAATACTGTAGTTGCATTTTATATTATTGTAATAGTCATGATACAATATAAATACTCACTTTATGGCGTGGAAAGGGCCTCCGTAGACAGTTTTCCCAAAGTAACCGGACAATCCATACCGCACCATGTCAGAAATCTAGGCAGGAAAACCACACGCACACGCACACACACACACACACACATACACACACACACACACACACACACACGTGTAGAGAGAACAAAGGTCAAACGCTGGACAAAAAATAATAATCCTTACGTCTGATAAAGCGCCTTATCGGGTTGGGACATCCCCGCGAGGGGAAAGGCCCCTCGGTCAACGCAATTTTGTTGTTGTTATCGCGTCTTCGCGACCTCTCAAAGCGCTTCAGGGGATGCAAACGTCAAGCGAATTGAGTGGATTTTGCGGGCGAAACGCAGCAGCCGATTGCCACGAATGAACGACGCTCCTCTGCGCTCTAGGGTTCGCAGGTCAGCGGGCGTCCCGCAGAGGAGCGTCCTCCAGCCCGTAGGTATTGCTTAAACCTCCATGTTGCCCGGCTGCCAACTCTCAGCCAACTTTGGAGTCTCTGTGGCGTATTGCCGAGTCTCTGTGTGCAATACGCGCGTGGCATCGTGGTCCTCACCTCTATGAAGAGGATCCCAATGGCCCCAAAAACACTGATGATTTCTCCCACCAAGCGAACCTGGTCTTTGGTGGAGACGTAACAAAGCTGGAAAATAGACACAAGGCACAGAGAGTATGTTGTGTGTGTGTGTGTGTGTGTGTGTGTGTGTGTGTGTGTGTGTGTTGTGTGCGTTGTGTGGTGAGAGCGTTTCTGACCCTAACCTTCAGCGGAGCCTCCACCAGTATCTGTGTGTCTCGGGGATCGGAGACCACCTCTTTCCTCGGGACCAAAGGCCGGTAGATGCAGCAGAGGGTGAAGATGATGATGTAGAGAAGGTACAAGAGGCTCAGGCAGCGGAAGTAATGCTTCCCGTACCTGTTCCACTTGAAACCAACCAACTCCTTAATCGGGTGAAGCTCCAGAATTTTCAGAGCCTGAGAGAGAGAGAGAGAGACTCGGCAAATAATAATGACAATAACAATAATAATAATAATAACAAAGAACAATATTATTGCCAATACCGACATAAATAATATCAATGATATAACATAATAATTATCCTTTTGTTTGACACTGTGTCTCATCACGTTGTCGAGATGTCTCGAAGCACATGACAGACAAGGACACACTGTTAGGTGTAGTGACTGAGTATTTTACAGTGCAATAAAACTTTACAGTATGTACACTTTAAGGTATATTCTGTGAAGCGCTTCACAGAATATACTGTAAAGTGAATGGACTGTTCACTTGTGGGCGAAACGCGGCAGCCGATTGCGCACAGCAGCGTCCTCCCCACAAACAGTCTTCGATTGAAATGACCAATGGTTAATTTTGTGGGGGGGGAGGGATTATTATTAGACGTGTGTGTGGAGTAAGGAAACTTGCCCATGGTTTTCACCCTGACCTTTGGACCCATTCAGCGTCCCTGTCTGACGTTCCCCTCTCACCTCCGTCGCTTTGCTGAACACAACCAGGTCCAGGACAGAGCGATCGTCGTCCCAGGAATCAACGCCGGAGATATCGTAGAAGGTGGTGGAGACGGATTGGAAAAACCATTGGAGACGCCGTTCCCTCTTTCTCATCAAATGCTGAAACATCTGCCAGGAAAGAGCAGCAGGTAAACGGGGCCTGACTCTGCCTGAGCCCAGCTCACACCCCAACAGCTGGTTGTGCGTTAAGGTATTGGTTATTGTGTGTGGGGTATTAGGGCAGGGGTAGGGGCTCGGACATGGAGGTGAGATAGGGTGTCAATGTGTGCGTGCGTTTGTGGTTAGGCATTGTACGTGGCTCACGATAATAAACCTTGCCTTTCGAGAGTCAGGAGCTCGACTCAATTTGTTTCAGGGGATTGTGAACCATGTTGGTTGGAAGCTCATGGTATTGGACAGACACACAGGAGGGTTAGATTTGTTAGTTGTTAGTGCGGTCGGTCGGTCGGTCAATTGGTCACTGTGTTGCGCGGCTGCTCTTGTGTTGGGGGCCACAATACCTTGTGAGCAGCTCGGGGTCGAGAGGCTTTGATTCCCACCTGTACATTGCCCTCCAGGGCGGCCAGTTTGAAGGGAGTCAGCCCAGCCCGGTTGGTCATTGTCTCCATCGCCGGCCCGTCCTTCGGCTCGAGGGAAACGATCAAATCGAACATCCGCGTGGCGTCCGCCTGGGGCTGCAGCACGAGGTGGTGGAGGACAGTGTTACCTGCAAAACACCCACAGGGGAGTGACCCCCCCACCCACAAGACACAGCCTCGAGACGGCCTAGAGTCTCGGCGTCGAAGCCAGACGGATCCAGAGAAGGTTTGGGGAATTCCTGCCGCCACCAGGCGAAGGGGCCGGTTGAAGGAATTCCGTACGTGTCACCCCCCGTCACTCAACACCACGCGAGCGCGAGCGCGACTCACCCAGGGAATCCTGCGCTCTGATATCCGCTCCGGCCTCTATCAGGATCCTGACCATCTCCTCGCTGCCCACACACGCGGCGAACGACAGCACGTGCTCTCCTGAAAGAGAGAAAGAAAGAAAGAGAGAGAGAGAGAGAGACGGACAGACAGACAAATTAAAAGCTGTAATAGATATAATAATAATAATCCTTGCGCTTGATATAACGCTTTGCATGTCTTCTAGACGTCTCAAAGCATTTCACAGAATATACAGTAAAGTGAATTTACTGTGAGCAAAGTGACGCAGCCAATTGCGCACAGCAGCGTCCCCACAAACAGTTGAGGATTGAAATGACCAATTTTATATTTTGGGGGGATGGATTATTATTATGCGCGTGTTTGTGTGTGTGTGTCTGTGTCTGTCTATGTGTGTGTGTGTGTGTGTGTGGAGTAAGGAAACTTGATCAAGTTTTCGCCCTGACCTGCCTGGATTTGAACACAGGTTCTCACGCTTGTAAGGCGAGTGTCTCTAACCACTGAGCTTCAGGACAGGAGCTCCTTCTCTGTGAAGAGGAGTAGATAAATCTTTCTCTTCCCAAAGGGGAGCGGTGACATTGAGGTCTATGGGGAGCCACGAAACAATCTCTTCCGCTCTCATTTTAGAAAGTAGCGTAAGGATTTACTATTCGGAAGGAGCTGGGGATTTACTATTCTCTCTCTGGGGCTCGGCTGCTTCCAAGATGACGCGGCTAGAAATGGAAGATGGGAATCAAACCCACTCTCTGTACAGGTTTCCAGTCCCGTTCCTGAGCCGGAGCCGGAGAGGTCCGCGGTATTCCAGGGCACCGTGCAGGACAACGCGGCTGGCTCATCGGAGGGAATTAGAAGGGCTGAGCAGCCACTGGGGAGGTGGGCCTTGTCACTTAGTTCCCACAGTCAAAGCCCAGGTAACATCCAAATTGTGGGTAAACTATTTCATCAATAATTACACAAAAAAAGGCCAAAGTTTCCTTACAGTTTATACCAGTTTGTTTATGCATTTATTGGGCACTTTCACAAGCCCCACCCCCCCAACCCCACCCCCCCACCCGTCGCCAGGCGTCTCTTGTCTGCCCCTGGCTCATTCCTCTCGTCCCCGCATCCCTTTACCGACACAGTCTGAGGCTGACCTCGGCAAAGCTACGCCAACACATCAACAACGGCTCTCACCAAAGTGAAAGAGTTTCTTCGCGTTCTGTCTGAAGAAGGTCCCGGTGGCTCGCGGCGTCACCACGTCCGCTCCCCGCCTGATCAGCTCTCTCACCAGACTCACGTTCTCGTTTGCCACCGCGATGTGAAGCGCCGTTTCCCCTGGTCACGGCCAAACGACAAGGTCACGGACCGCGGACGACAAACGGTGACGATAATAATCCTTTGCGTTCGACACGGCGCCTGAACGCCTAGGGCAGTCAGTCCTACCTTCGTACAGCGGGGAGGTGATCGGCAGGTTGACGAGCTCCGGAACGGCTTCGAGAAGTTCCGTTGCCACTTCGAGGTTGTCGTAGAGCGCGGCGATGTGTAGGGCAGTTTCCCCCATCACTCCTACACGGAGAGAGGAACAGCCAATACAGTCCTTTCAACCACTGGCTTGCCGCTTGCTAGCTCACTTACTTACAAAGTCCCCGTAGCGTAATGGTCCACGCACTCGCCTCGCAAGCGGGAAGAGGCGGGTTTTGATTTACAGTCAGAGAGAAACCTTAGACAGGCAGACGGTCACCAAATCTCAAGCTTTAATAGACAAACAAGAGCATTGACTGCAGGGGAGAGAAGGTGCTACAGTATTGGTAAATATCGGAACTAGACTTTGGTCGAGTTTCAGTTGGATTCTTGAGTCTAGTTTTGAGCCCATCACGCACAGACATGAGAGCCCTGGACAGGATCCAGGGCAACGAGGGAAAATACGTTATCGCTATGTGAGGAGGCCTGAAAAGCTGGGAATGTTTGGATGCGGCCGAGAGGGTTAAAAACGCAGAGGGAACCTCATAGAAGCTTTCACAAAAGTCACAAATTGCTTTATAATAGGGAAAGAGATTAATCTCTGATGGATGCGGAGGGAGCAGGGAATGGTATTACAGTAGAGAGTTCCAGTGGGGGTCGGTGGAGGGGGGAGGGGGGGTGGACCAGCATGGACATGGTGGGTGGAACGAGCAGGTTTGACCTGTTCCAAGCTCCCTTATCTTTTCTTTCACCACTTTGCCTCTAAGGTGATAACTTTCCCACGACACGGTTTACCATTCTTCACCGGACTGAGCTATTTTCTCGCCTCGCTTTAATAATCCTGTACAAACAGTCCCACATTAGCAACTCGCTTCCTGCCTCTCGACATTTGCAGTAAAACAAATCCGTTAAGATTAGGAATAACTCAGGTTCATTGTGTTTCAGGAGAGGCAGTGTGGTGGAGACGCTCTGTGAGCTGCTGGTCGATCTTAAGACGTTTGTCAATTTAATTCCGCCTACTTTACAGTCACTCTCGCACGCTCAGATAACAACGCTGCCGATAGATTGGGTGTTAATTGCATCTCTCACCTTTTTCAAAGAAATCGATTGTGGGACATTTGAAGAGTGCTTTCACAGCGTCAATGTCATTCTCTCTGGCAGCTAAAAAGAGAGGTGTCTCACTGATCCTGCGGGGAGAGGCCAGGGGTGAGAACAGCAAAAGACAGCCAGAGAACAGCCAGACCATCAATACAACAATCAGCGTATATACCCATCCTCCTGTGTCACGTTGTCAGAGGCGCTGTCCTTCTGACCAGACCCCGGGTTGTTAAACCCCCCCAGAAAAAGGCAGAAGAACGAATCAGGTTTGGGATCGGGACAAGAATAATAATAATAATCCTTGCATTTGATACAGCGCTTTTCACGTCTTCTAAACGTCCCAGAGCGCTTCACAGAATATACTGTAAAGTGAATTGACTGTATATTTTGTGGGCGAAACAAACGCGGCAGCCAATTGCGCGCAGCAGCGTTCCCCCCCCCCCCCCCACCCCCACAAATAGTCGTGGATTGAAAATGACCCATTTATTATTGTTATTATTTTTGAGGGATGCGCAAGCCCATCGATGTTCGGGAATCGAGAGACCAGTTACCCCGTTAAATTAGACTCGTTGAGAACCGAGGTCCCGACTGCCTGATTCAGGTGGACAATAAAGGTTCCCGCGGCGCTATTTGAAAAGAGAAGGGAGCTTCTCTCTCTCTCTCTCCCAGCCACTTTCTGGAGGAGGTTCACATTTTATTCCCCAGGTATTCCGTCACAGCTGTCAAGTCAAGTCTTCGCGGCTTTTGCGGCAGCGATTATAGGAGCCGTGTTTGCTTTACGTTGCCACAGTACCTCCGCGTTCAATTTGTAGATCGATAAAACACCCCGACTCTCTCTAGTACCTTGTTCGCCAGTGTAATCACTTGCGATACTTGCGACATCAATAACACTCCCTGTATAATCTATTTGCTTATTTATGTCGGTTACAGCTGACTGTCTCCACAATTCTGACCATTATAATGTCTGGAAATTGTGCAATAGCAGGGGGAGGGGATGTCCTGGGAGTACACACTGACAATCACCGGAGGGATCAGGAGTTAAAGCCGCTGTGAACTCACCTCTTGTGTTGCTGCAGGTGAAGCAGATCGATTCTCTCCTCCAGCTCTTTCCCTGGCTGTAACCAGCGGCTCAGCAGCCTGGCAGCCCCGGAGAGGATCTCTGCCCCTCTCTCGGACAGGAACCCCGCCATTCCGCTACCGGTGGGGAGAGGGGGGGGTGGGGGTGGGGGGGGGGGGGGGGGGGAGCAGGGAACGCGTGCCGTTCGGGAAGGTTTTACTCTTTGATCAGCGAGCCAGGTAATCAGAGGCACTAACCACTTCCTCCCACCTCACCTACCACACCTCCCTCACTGACACTCCCCCCACACACTGATACGCCCCCCCCCCCCCACCCCCACCCCCATTGCCTTCACTCCTCCGGTTCTGGTCTCCTCCTTGTCCCCCGAATCCCCCGCTCCACCATCGGCGGCCGTGCCTTCAGCCACTCCGCCCCGAAGCTCTGGAACTCTCTTCCTCACTCCCTTTCGCACTCCTCGCCCCCTCTTGCTAGTTTCGGGGCTAAAGACCTTGCTTTTCGACCGCGCCTTCTGTCAGCTTTTCCCCCCCCGGCCGCTGGCTCGGGCCCCGGGAAGTGCCGAGAGACGCCACCCGGGGTGGAGGACGCTATACAAACCAAAGTTGTCGTTGTTGTTGAGAGATTGTTTGCCAGAGAGTAAAGATTTGCCGGGTGTCAGAGCTGACGGAGACCGGCGAGCGCCGGATTCCTGATCGCTCGCGAGGAGCGGGTGGTTGATAGTCCTGACTCAGCGTGAGATCCATGCGGGAAACAGACAACACAGAACACTGCGGCAAACACAGAGTGCCAGCAACCCGCAAACAGTAATTATACTAATAATAATAATACCCAGAGGCCGAGAGCAATCACAACACTCACTGCTGGGAAACACACTCACTCACGCAGCTCGTCAGCACAGAAACACTTTGCTTGTTTATTTTATTTTATTTCATTTCAGCCTGGTTCAGGTGGGAACACACTCGCCTCCCGAGCCAGAAGGACATAATACAATAATAACAATCATTGTACTTTGATGTGGCGCTTTTCACTCCTTCCCGACGTCTCAAAACGCTTCACAGAATGTAAAGTGAATTGACTGTATATTTGTGGGTGAATCGCGGCAGCCGATTGCGCACAGCAACGTCCCCCACAAACAGTCGCGGATTGAAAATGACCAATTTTTTTTTTTTTTTTTAAATGGTATTATTTATTAGTGGTGTGGAGTAAGGAAACTTGCCCAAGGTTTCGCCCTGACCTGCCTAGAATTGAACTCAGGTCTGTCGCTTGTAAAGCGAGCGCTCTAACCACTGAGCTACAGGACTCCACGTGACGTGGGTTCAAGCCCAGGAACAGACCAATTGGCCTCACTCGTCCAGGCTGGGGTCAGATGACGGAGGTGTCGGTTCGCGCAGGTCTGCGCTGCCTGGTGATGTGGAGACATGATCGCACTCTCGTACCCAGATAGAGGCAAGATCCAATCACAAGCCGTCCCGGGCTGGGCAGAGGTTACCACGTATCACCAACAGGCCCATTGAACACAGAGAATGATTAACTCGTGATCTGATCTGACAAGAGTCTGCAAGGCCCCAGTTAATGGTCCCCCACGGACAGGGCTGGCTTGTCCTGTTCCATTGATGATCTTATCAGACTTCATGAACCCCGTCCAATGTTGCTGTTGTGCAGCAGGTGCAGGGAGGGTGGGAAAGCCTTCCACACCAGTTTATCTGCTGTGAGGACCTGTTTGGCCACCCAGTGAGCTGGGAGGACCTCAGTGTGACTGTCGCTCAGTCAGACTGTAATACAACATTGTCACCTGCTGACAGACCTGGTGTATTGCATGTACTGCACACTCCCCTCCCTCCCTCCCTCCATCTCTCCCTACCTCCATCCACCCCCACAGAACTCAAATCCCTGGTGTAAACAAGAGCGAGCGAAGGCATAAAACACCCCACTAACAGGTACAATTCAGAACAAATGTTCAGAGGGAAACCATTAACCCTGTATTAACTTCCAAGATTAAGTTGCCAACAAAGGTATTGTTGCAAACAATTCTTGTACCCACCACCCCCACCACCACCACCAACACCACGAACGCTGACCCCCTCGACCTCCCCAGTCGCTCGCTGTGTGGAACCTCAGTGTTTTGTTCAACCCTCAACTCTCCCTCGATCTCTCCATCCAGGCTGTGACAAAGTCCATTGTCCTCCATTTTCAATCCATCACCAAATAAACAACCCATCAACACCCACGTCCACCCCGACTCCATAGCCAGGTCTCAATTTAGCTGGGTGAGTGACACAGTGACTCCATCACCCACCCACAAGGCGGGGTACAGGGGCTCCACAAACACAGCGTCAAACCTGTGGATCAGGGTCATGGTGTCGGTGATGCCGTAGAAGGAGACGTTGCCTGCGGCGCAGTCCAGGAAGACACCGACACGCCTGTACTGGGCCGGGCTCAGTTTGGTCTCGTTGCCGTTGTGCCAGGCCGAGTAACTCTGGCTGAACAGCTGCACTGCCCAGGACACCCCGTCTCTCCCGATCAGAGACGCTCCCTTCCGTTCGATCGTCTTGTACGCGATCCCCACGAAGACCCACTGATCGCTGAGCTTCATCTCCCAGTAATGCTGGCCCTGGACGAGACTCTGTTTGCACAGCACCTGCCAATCGTTCTCAAAGCGCTCGGGGTGGGGAGGGTACAGCTGCGTCTGCTGGTGCGAGACCCTCCGTCCTCCCTTGGACACCGTGAGGAACCGGTGAGCGGTGTTGGCATCGAAGGTGAGCTTGCAGTAACCTGCCGAGACAGAGCTCGTGTTATTACAGGGCGGGCGAAACCAGTGCCGGCGACGTTAAAACTTATTACAGTGACACCCCTCCACTCGGAGAGGAAGGAGTCCTCCAGTTCAGTGGTTAGAGCACTCGCCTCGCAAGCGAGAGAACCTGGGTTAGATTCCCAGGCCACAACAAAATTACATTTATAGAGCGCCTTGCGTGTCGGGAGGACGTCCCAAGGCAAAGCAAAACGTTACTCTACACATCACTCGGTACATGTGTCACGGGATCAGGTTGATGCCCTGATCACAGTGCGTTTCCCAAGACAAGAATTTCAACTTACTGTGTAGGAGCTTCCCTCTGACCTGCAGATCGTTGGGCAAAGTCCGGGGAGCCCTCACCCGAAGCTTCTCAAACTCAGCCACCTCCAGACCTGAAAAAGACAATAACATTGAACAGGGTCACAGTTCTATACAGTATAATTCTGTGCCTGTTTTGTGTACCAAAAAAATACTTTTAATGAACAATGTATTTATTTATAAAACCCCGTAGCTTGACATCGAGGGCGCTGTCTGGCAAGCTTTTCTACTGCATGTCCCACTAGGACTACCCTACTCGTCAGGGCTTTGACCTGTTGAGTTAACAGGAGCTGAGTGGAAGGACTCCCTGCCCCTAGTGACTGGTCTGACCTTCCAGATCCAGTCAATGAGTCAGGATCGGCTGTGGTGATCCTCCCGGTTCAGGAAAGGGACCAGAGACCACTGTCATGGGGTGGGCTCCTCAACTCAACTCAGTTGAGTCTCTGTGTCTGTGGTGGGATGACCTCCCTGTTCTGGGCTGTGTTGGGATCAGTTGTGGGGGTTTGGTGTCTGGCTGTGCCGGAGATTTGAGATGAAAACCCAGGTTGAGAGCCCAGCGAAGCCGGAGCACCAGGAGCCGGCATGGCGTCCGGCAGAACCTCACCAGGAATCTCCTCTGCCGGCTCTGCTCCCCGCAGGTCCCCGTGGATCAGTTTGGAAATTGCCTCGAGCGCCTTCGTCACACCTCCCAGCTTAGCGTCGAGCGCGAGGTCACAGGGCACCCACACAGGCTCCTCACCCACAGCTTTCAACGTGTTTGTTTCCTGAGAGAACTGAGGCCAGGGACGGTGCATCAGACACACACAAACTGACACACAGACACACACAAACAAGCAACCGCAGAGCAGAGAATATATAACGCAATAGAATATAATATCACATAGGGCTTCTGAGTTTCAGGATGTAATCATTGAAATGTGGCTTGGGTGGGTGTACCATTTAGGGGAATGTTACTGTACTGTGGGCCCTTGGCACTTGCCCACCTGCGCTTCGTACTCTCCGGAATTAGGGAAGCAGGATGGCTCCCTCCCTCCCTCTCTCCCTCCAGAGAGAGAGAGAGAGAGAGAACACATTCCATTCTGCAATTTCCATGTGACGGTGAGCTACATGGAATTCTCAGTTTGGTTTGTAGAGGCTTGAAAGCGTGTTAGACACCCAAACAAAAGACGGGATTGACGACTGTAGTTTTACTGCTGGCGTGACTGAGCCAATGTTGGGGAGTGAGCGTACCTGTATGATCTGCAGGGCATCGGTGGACTGCAATGTGGCCTCCAGCTGCTGTTTCCCGTGGCTCAGCCCGGCTTGCCTCTCTTCCAGCTTCTGTAGGAAACCGTCTGCCTGGCTCAGCGCAGTCCGTTCCTCGCGCTCTATCAGCGCCATCACCTCCTCCCCAGCCTCCGCCAGCGCCCTCGCCAGCGACTCCAACTTGTTCGCGTAGTTGGCCTTGGCCAGAGAGGCCGTGTCCTGAGTGGGGGGGGGGGGGGGTAAACCTCCGTCATAATAATAATGATCCTCGCATGTGACGCAGCGCCTTATCGCGTCTTCCAATTGTCTCAGAGCGCCTCGCTGTAAAGTGAATCGACTGTGTTTTTGACAGGCGAAAAAAAACTAATTGCCAACAGTGTGGGGTGAGAATGTTTGGCTCCTCTCCTCCCCAAAACCCTTGCAATCCTGTCAGCTCAGGGCTCACCTTGATGGCTTCGACCCACTCTTTAATCTCTGTGGTCATCCTATCGGTGCTCCTCGATTGCCGCTCTATCTCCTCGTATCTCGCAATGAGTTTCTTCTGTTTTCATGACGAGGATAATGGTGTTAATAAGTAAAGCAGTACAGCACTGCACCAAAAACAATAAGCACAATACAGTACTTTGATCTGATACAATGCCACCGTTAAGCGCTCTGAGGCGCTACCCTGGGTGGCGGGCGCTATATAGCGCAAGTGGCTGTTGTTGCCTTTCACGTCATTGTTTGTGTTGTTCAAAAAGTCCCCCACAAACAGCCGTGGATCGAGTGACTGTATTGTTGTTTTTATTATTACGTAATTTTTTAAAGAAGGAACCAATACCTCCAGAAAGTGATCCGCCAATCGACTAACAACTGGGTTACTACTGTACTTTACTGCTGGGTAATCAGAGGCGTGTGGACTAAGGAAACCTGCCTAACGTTTCGCCCTGCCCGAGGGACCTCTCCCTTCCAAGGCAAGCCCTGCTAAACCACTAGGCTTCCTGCACTCCGCAAGATATAACAACAATAATAATCCTTGGCATTTGATTTAGCGGCTTTTCACATCTTATCCACGTCTCAAAGCGCGTCACAGATTACACTGTAAAGTGAGTCGACTGCATATTTTGTGGGCGAAACGCGGCAGCCGATTGCACACAAACAGTCGCGGATTGAAAATGACCAATTTGTATTATTGTGTTTTTTGGGGGGGACGATTATTAGGCGCGTGTGTGTGTGTGTGTGGGGAGTAAGGAAACCTGCCCAAGGTTTCTCTCTGACCTGCCTGGATTCGAACACAGGTCTCAGGCTGGTAAGGCGAGTGTCTCTAACCTCTGAGCCACAGGAGACTCCACAAGTTAAGGCTGAACTCCCAGCTCACGTCTTGTTTTTGTTCCAGATTTGCAGCATCTCCAGGACAGCACTTTGCGTTTGGTTTCACTCTACAGTATACTCCGTGAAGCGCTTCGAGGCGTCTAGAAAGGCGTGAAAAGCGCCACACGTCGATCGCGAGGATTACTATTAGCATAATCAATTACTATTATTATTATTATCGCAACGTCCGCGGGCAGCATAACCAACCAATGTTTGCGTTTCCCCCCGCCAGATAAAAAACATAACATTCACGGGCTGAGGAAGGAGCAGTCGGGGGAGCTGTTGAAACGGAGTGGGGGGGGGGGGGGGGGGGGGGGCCGGATGCGGCCCGCGGGCCGCCAGTTGGGCCACACCCCCTCCACCCCCCCAAAAAAAAATTATTATTATTATTATTAAAACGTTCCCAGGGGAGGATCGTACCTCGTGAAGCAGCTTCTCCTCCCCCAGGATGGCCAGGTCATGGCCTCGGTGCTGGGTGACGGCGCAGGCCGAACACACCTCCAGCCGGTGCTGCCTACAGTACAGATCCAGGGCGGCGCCGTGTGAGGGGCAGCGGGCGACCGACTCCGGCTCCGGGCCTCGGCTTGGCGGCCTTGTCTGCCCGCCGCCCTCCCCGCGCCCCCGCCGCCATTCCTCCACCACCTCCCGCAGGGTCACGCTCCGCCTGAGGGGCAGCGGGCTCCCGGGGAAGGCGGAGCGGCAGGTGGGGCAGTGGTAGGAGCCGCCGGGCGCCTGGCGTTGGAAGGTGTCGCGGATGCACCGACTGCAGAAGGTGTGTCCGCACGACACCGTGACCGGCTCCTCGAACAGCTCCAGGCAAATGGCGCACGTCAGCCGCTCCTCCATCTTGGCGCTCAGGGGGGGGCGCCGGCAGCCGCGGCGCATGCGCACACGTGTCTGTGTTGGTTGGTTTACTCCCATTGGGTGGGTTTGTGCGGGCTTCACGCCCCCATTGGGCGGGTTTGACGCCTCCATTGGGCGGGTTTGTGAGGGTTTCACGCCCCCATTGGGCGGGTTTGTGCGGGCTTCACGCCCCCATTGGGCGGGTTTGACGCCTCCATTGGGCGGGTTTGTGAGGGTTTCACGCCCCCATTGGGCGGGTTTGTGCTTCACTGAGCTTGCAGTGACTGTGTGTGTGTGTGTGTGTGTGTGTGTGTGTTTTGTGGGGGGTGGTGGGGGTTTGTTAGCCAAGAGTGAAGCAGGAGGCAGAAAAAAAAACTCCTTCCTCTTTTCGAACAGCGGCAATAATTCACGTTACAGTACTGGGTACCGTGTTCTGTGACAGCTGTGACGTCGCGAAGACACGATCAGGCGGGATATCATAAAGTCAAGGATTATTATTTAATCTTAAAACGTCCAACTGAACAGGGAGATGGGACCCGATCAATCGCTCATCCAGAGGGTGGCTCCTCCCGACAATACTACCCCCATCCCACCCTCCTTCCCCTCCCACAGCACTGTACTCTAAAGCGCTCTGAGACGCCGTCCGGTGTGGAGGGCGCTATATAAATCAAAGTTGTTGTTGTTGTACTCAAGTGTCAACAGTACGGATGCGTCACTGGGAGCCACAGAGTTCTGGCTCAGCAGGGAGAGCGGTCCACAGAGCCAGGCTCACACACCAATCCTCACTGAATTGAGGAACGAGTTTGAAACCCTAAAGAAAAATTCAGGGCTCTTTCGTCCCTCGGACGTCCTCCTGACGTGAGAGGCGCTTTTATACAACTGTCATTTTGTTGTTGTTGTTGTCGTTCCTGTCCCGCAATCCAGTTAGGACCCAACACACACAGGAGAACACAGCACACAAGATATCTGGTCAGCACATTCCCATCCTCTCCAGGCTCTAATCCCAACGTATTAAAAAAAATATTTATTTTTGTTCAATTACAGCAGGTTTTACAGCAGCTCATATTAAAACGTCACTGAAGAGAGGGGTGAGAAGGAGCAGGTCTGAGCTCAGGCCTCAGACCCAGCCATTGGCTGCGGGTCGGCAGCGGACGCTTTTGTGGGATCAGTAGATGCCATAGGTGGGTTCGTGGGTATCCCTGTACCTGTCCAGGTAGCGCAGGGGCTGAGCGTGTGGGTACTTCTTCTGAAGTGGGTGGTGAACTGGAGGGAAATCATACTCAAAGACGGGCTCCTTCATATCTGTCAGGGGACACAAACAGTCATTTTAAGTCCCTGTAAACACGTCCATCCATCAAATTCTCCACACCTCCTTTTTAGTATTTCCATGAGTGGGTCAATCCACAACTGCAACTCTCCCAAATCTAGCCGCACGCACTCTCACTGAGACTTATTCAGCTCAAACTGTGGTTCCATTCACACACACACACACACACACGCATGCCTCCCTCCCTTACATAGACATTATTGAGGTGGAAGGCTAGGAGGATGTAAATTAATTCTACTGCATATTCTGTGAAGCGCTTTGAGATGTCTAGAAGATGTGAAATGCACTATATCGTATATATTAGCGGTATATTATTATTGTATCAAATGCAAGGATTATTATTATTAACTAACGGTGTCCGTAAACTAGAGTTTCAATCCTGTATTCGCGGAGATGCTTACCGAGAAGTGTATGGAAGGTGTGTGTGACGGACTCGTCCCAGGGACATTGGAAGAAAGCTAATCCAGCAGGCGTCATCAAATCCTGGTGCTTCTTGTAGAAATCAAACGTTGTAAAGGTTCTCCTCTCCAGGCTGTGACTATAAATAACATGAGCACAGGTAAGGCACCTCCTGCGTCTAGTCTCTTCCTCACACACACACACACACACCTCCAGTTACTCTCACACACACACATTGATACCAATCAAGGAAACATATACACCTCCCTACAGCCACCCAAAACATCAGCTACACACGCCTATCTTAGATACAAACAGTGCTCTGTGTCTTACCACGGGGAGGGCCTGAGATCTTCCTTGAAGTCGATGCGTTCATCTTGTTTGAAAAGGACGAAAATGAATCGATGGTATCCGGTTCCTTTAGCGGGGAAAGGTGGGAAATAATGGCAGATTTCATCTCCTTCCCGCACAGCATCGCCAGGAATATTGCCACTGCAGAAACACACAGATGGAAACCTTCAGATACCCAGGCTCACCTTAACTCAGCCGCTGCAGGTAGTGAAAAACTTTGGTGCAGTCGGTTAAATTCACTGCAGACCAGTGAGGTCAGTACAGTACCATGCAGTGAGTACAGTACAGTGATGCTGAGGTCAGAGCACTGGGGAGAATGCAGTTAGTTAGTCAGTCAGTCAGTTATTAGTCTGTCTGTCTCTGACTGTCTGTTTCAAAAGAAACTCAGGGAAGAACCACACACTTACACAAGCCAATGGACATATTCGGACTCATCCTCCCTCAGGTGGCCGTCTGCAATCAGAACAAATAAACACTTCAGACGCTCAGCACAAGGCAAAACCACCAGAGCAGTGGGACTGAATGAACAGATTAACAGTGGCGGAGCACCATGTCGAGCCAGTACAAACCTGGATTGGTGAGGAGAAGAGTCCACAGTGAACCCGCTTCCGCTTCGAAGGATACCTCGGGAGGAGCCACTGCCTGGGAACCACACAGACAGAGCTAGTGAGCTACAGAGACACACGCCTCCCATCAAAACCCTTCCAAGACATCTCCTTTCCAGACTGAGGACCATTAGAACTTGCTCGTCCAATGCTCGTCTAGCTCATTCCTCTAACCCTGGGGTTCATCCTCACCGCTCTCTTTCTAGGGACTCACTAAGCCCCAAAGTGCACGGTGACCGGAATTCGATGACCAGTCTTGCTGGTCAGACTAGCTTAAGAATGAAGTCTGGGGATCTGAACTGAACCAATTTGGTGATCTAGCTGTACAGGTACAACAACAAAACTACATCTGTTTGAGGTCCCAGGGTGCTGGACAATCAGCATTTTGGACCCGAGCTGGTGCCTCATTTATCCCGTTGCTGTCTAGTGCAGTTGGAAGTACAAAGGGCTGTTCAGACAGGCACTGCACCGACCAGCGCTGGGCTAGGGGTCCCTGGCTGGACAATCGTACCTCTTTGGGGGTCACCACGTTTCCATAATACACTGGAACAAGGTCCTCACTGAGCTCGTAGTGAACGCGAAGCATCACACGTGGGACGAAGGTCGCGCTGTCGAAGAGATCTCTGTAAACTCCGTAGTGCTCGCTCAGGGTCCTCAGGTGGTAAGGGCCGCAGGTTTTCTCCCATTCAGCATTCACTTCATCCAGAGGAATCAGTACTGAAGAACAAGAGGTTTCAACAACAAAATTCATTTGTACACTGACTTTCACGTCAGGAGGACGTCGCAAGGCATCTGGACAGCGGTATTCTGGATTTTAGCACATGCATTAATGGCGGGAGGGCTTCGATCTCTCTGTGTGTCTCTCTCTGCCCCCCACCTCACCCGTTTCGTGTCTAGACATGACGCCTCTCCTCACTTAGTGATGAGATCCCCTCCCATCCACCCGCCCCAATCATACCCCAATTAACGTACATGTCCCGTGCCGTGCCGCGCTCTCGAGGGCACTGTTTCTGCGGTTCGCTTTGATTATGTCTCTCCGTTCCATCCATTCCTTCCTCCGCGACCGTCTGAAATGAGGCAGACCAATGTCAATCTTCTCTGGTTCTGAAAAGAGAGAGATAAATAAATGGGAGAATATTAATGGGAGGCAGGCAGTCAGGGCAGCAAATGACTGTATCAGCTGCAACAGCCCAGCCCAGCGTTCTCTGGGTTTGCTTTGGAATCACATTGTAGTTTAAGGGGTCAATAACGAACAGTTTTTATCGGCCGGGTCTCACTTGCACTCACAGTATCAAGGTCAAACTAGCACCCCCAGGAAGTGAAGTGAAAGATCAGCACATTTTCATCACTCACTCACTCACTCATTCCGCTTCTAAACTCTTGCAAACTACTGGTTTAGAAGTCTTACATTTGAAAGAACCCTTACATTTGATATCACGTTTTTGAGAATACTGTATACTATGCAGGGAATTGACTGGATATTTTGTGGGAGAAACGCGGCAGCCAACATTGCGCACAGACATTGTCCCACAGACGGTCGTGGATTGAGTGACCACATTATTAGTGTTACGTATTTTTTTTCGAAGGGATTATTAGTTACGTCCTCCCTGGCTGAACGCTACTCACTCGGTTCCTGGGTGTATTGCTTATATGTTCTCCACCAGGGTGTCTGTTGTCTCGCTTTCTCTGCCGCCTGAAGGTAGCGCTTGTAGCTGCGGTATTTCTCCAGAGACTCCAGGTCTTGCACCTCAATCTCCTCGTTGGGCATCGATCCCAGGGGAGGGGCTCGTTTCCTCAGAAAGGCTGAGACAAGAGAAATGTCAAGAGATAAATTAAAAAAAAAGAGGGTCATCACCGCAAAGCACCGGTACCTGAACTTAGCGTCACAGAAATCCACGGCGGAGCTTCCCAGCGCTGCGCCAGGCTGACACACAACCGCTTACAACAATAAACAAGCCTTGCGGCGCCTCAAAGCGCTTCCGCAGGACACGTTACCAAGCGGGGAAGGAAAACACAAAATTACTTTACTACGGATGCCGGGAATCTGAAACGCGGGCAAGAAGTTCCCGGGGGTGGGGGGTGGGGGGGGGGGGGGGTGAACTCAGCAGGTCAGGCAGGCGATCCACGGAGACAGGAAAAAAGCGTCGTCAACGTTTCGGGTTCTGACGAAGGGTTGCAGACCCTCTCTCTCTCTCTCTCTCTCTCCATGGATGCTGCCTGACCTGCTGAGTTTCCCCAGCGACTTCTGTTTTGTGTTTCACATTGTAAAGTGGAGGGAGTGACTGTGTATTTTGTGCTCGGTGATCAGCTGTATACGGGTTGTAACTCTACACAATAACAATAGTAATAATTACTGTAACTCTATACAGACGAAGTATAACTTGTAGCCATACTATTGTATTTTATATTACTGCATTAGTGTATATTATCACTAACAATATATCAGACTGTATTAGTTGTATTGTATAGTATGTTAATGTATGGCCAGCCCCAGCTCAGTGCAGGCTGTGGGGGGGAGGGGGGGGCGGTCTGGCTGGGCTCCCTACCCGAGCTTGTGATGCTTCTCAGCGGCTCCCAGACCCGCCAACTCCCGCCTGCAGCTCTGACCCTGACCAGCGCCGCCATCTTGCCGTCCTCTCCTCAGCCCCGCCCAGTCCGCCAGTATCCCGCCAGCCCCCGCGACAAACCTCACAGCTATTGGCTGAACTGAATGGGGGCGGGTTTCACGCCCAATTGGGCTTGTTCCACGCCCCGATTGGGCGGATTTGGGTTATGCTGAGATTTAGGGCGTTTTTTTTAATTTTAAAAAATGTAATTCTGTAAAGTTTCCCCCACACCCTCCATCACCCACTCACCCCCCCACCCCGTTTGAAGACCTTTTCTTTCACAGTCTGAAAAAGCACTGTGCTAAGCTAAACCAGCCACTCTCGTTATCCCCCCACAAGTGACGAGGCATAATAATATCCAGCTGTTTGGTTGATTTGGGCTAAAAATAGATTTTAATTTGATCCATTATTTACTTGTGAATTTCGCTTCAATCGCACGCTGCAGTTTACTTGTTGGTGCATTGGACTAAATGGCTTGTTCCTTCACAGATACACAAGAAGCTGGATGGATTTCTTCCATCCGTTAATTTCCCTGGAGATGTTTCAGTCGTACATGTGTTGTACAACAATAACAAAGTGACATTTGTATAGCGCCTTTCACATCGGGAGGACGCCCCAAGGCGCTGGACTGACAGTATTTTTAATTTGTATTCTATAATCAAATACAGTACAAAGATAATTATTTCCTACTGAATCACAGAAGTCTCCATTGCTGGGCATCGCAATAGAAAAGGTTTTGCGTAATCAGGAAGGTACATCATTATACCGGGCTTCATTTTCTACAAAATGTTTATCAATGTAAAAAAAAATACAGTTTATACATTGCAGTGTTTTCAAAATAAAGGACTATACAATTAGCACAGCATTGATTGCATACAAAGAATTTATAGCAACTTGAGGTCAACAGGAAGAAAGTTGCTGGTCAGGTCTAATTTCATGCCAGTTGGGACGGAGTATTGTACGGAGCTTCCTTTAATGTCGCCAGAAATAACTGTTCATCTTCAAGGAAATCCTGGTCCTGTGAGAAAAAAGGAAGATGAGAATCATTCATTTCGCACGTTTGGGCTGATAAAATATTCAGTCAATTCATTTTACAGTCTATCCTGTGAAGCGCTTTGAGACGTCTTGAAGACGTGATAAGGCGCTGTATCAAATGAAAGGATTAATGTTATTACAGTACTTATGGACAGACACTGCACTGATTACGCACCACCCTGACCTGTGCTGCCTGACCCAAGACCATGTTGCCCCAGGCTGACCTGGCTGCTCGCTGAGGATGGACTGAACCACTTTGGACTGTGACCTTCTCACCACCCATGGCTGTGATACAGCGCGTCAGTGCTGCGGCCAGCCTGGCTCACTCACTAGCGCCCTCCTTACCCTGACTGCCCGCGGGATCGCTCCCTGCAACTAACCTTCTCAGCCGTCGTGCTTGAAAAGAGCGAGCTTGGCGTCCAGCTGCGAAGCCCCAGCTCCCATGCAGGGTTGAGATGCCCGTCTTCTCGAGAAATTCCAGGCATTCCGACGGATTATTCCCAAGTCCCGGGTAAGATCTGAAAGGACAAGGAGGAGAGTTCAGAATCAGGCCTCCGTACTGAGCAGCTACATGGGACATCTGTCTCTCATTCAGCCTCTCCTGCTTGCCTTAGAACCAGTTACTGTTTGTGGTACATCGCTGCGAGCGACTGGCTGCCGCGTTTCGCCCGCAGAATACGGAGTCGATTCACTTTACTCTGTGGAGCGCTTTGCGACGTCTCAAAGACGTGATTAGCCACTATATCAAATGCAGGGATTATTATACAACAACGAGAAATAAATCACATATGTAGAGTGCCTTTCAGGTCGGATGTCCCAAGGAGCTGGAGTTATGGGTCAGGACCTGAGCGTGGGGGGAGGGAAATTGTAATGATTACAGCTCGCCAGCACCGACCCGACTTACACTGACGCACTTACGGGGAAAGCTGCTCAGTGGCGGAGTGCTGCCCGATGGCCCCAGGAAGGCCCTGGGAGTTCGTGTGTCGACGCCAGCCAGACTGGGCCATCTCTGTTGCTGGGCTAGGGTCAGTCGCTGCTGGAAACACAACGAGAGGACAGGTGTCACCTTATCTCCTCGTCCCCATCCAGCCTGTTCTCACAGGGCGTGTCTACGTACTGAGCGAACACCCTTACATCTGTCTTCTATTAGTGAAATAATATCCCAATTCCGCGACCAGCTGTTCACCTCCACCACCCTGGCCTCCAGCTTTGTCTGCCCCCCACCCTGGCCAACAGCTTTACCCACCCCCCACCAACCCCCCACCCCTCCCCACCCCACACCCTGTGGTACCTGCAGTAACTGTTCCTCCTGTTGCTGGAGCCTCTCCATTTTTTGCTGAATGGCCTGCAGTCTGGCCTGGTGCTCGCCTTCCACCTGTTTAGCCTGTAGTAATGCGTGTTCCCCTTCCTCGTATTTCTGAGAGGCAATCTGGTCAGGACAGGTCAAACAGCAGATACTTACCGGAGGTTAAGCAGCACAAAATACCGTACACCCAGACAAGCTCTTTGAGACGTCCCAATGACGTGATAAGGCGCTATGTAAAATGCAAGGATTATTATTATTATTATTGTTATTTGTGAAACGGTCGGGAGTGAACGGCAGAGAAACAGGAGGCGCACGCACCTTGCTCATGTCCTCTATCTCTTCAGCTTTCTGCCGGATGCGGACGGCCATGGCGTTAACCCTCTCCTTCTCCTTCTCCAGCTCACGCCTCTCGCTCTCCAGCGCCTCTCGCTCTCTGGCGAGCTGCTCCTCTTTGGATATGATTTCAGAGGCTTTCACCTTCAGCTCCGCCTGTTCCTACAGGGGAGTAACGCATCGTCGGCATTGCCGGGTCAGCGCCAGAGAGCATCGAAAGCTCTCAAGACACTCGAGTGCAGCGATGAGTCAGAGCTCAAAACACCAGCGATTCCTCTCCCCCTTCCCCCTCCCTCCCTCCCTCCCTCCCTCCCTCCCTCCACCTCCCCATCTTCCCCCTGCCACCCTGCTCCCCCTCCCCCATTTCCCCCTCCCCTCCCCCTCCCCCCCCCACCCTGGCCGAGACTTTACCCACCATGGAGGACCGGGGTACAAATGTAAATGGCTGGGTGTTTACCGACGGTGTCTTGTCGTGGTGAAGGCGGCGAGTGGAGTGGTGACCAACAACAACAACAACAACAACAAATTACATTTATAGAGCGCCTTTCACGTCGGGAGGACGTCCCAAGGCGCTGCACAGGAGGCGTGTGACCCGAGCTGGGAGGGGAGTGTTTGGGAAGGGGTGAAACACGAAGGGGAGGTAGAAGAGTTCGGGGTGGAACAGAAGGCACGATCGAAGAGGAAAGTCTTCAAACCGGCCTTGAAAGAGGAAAGGGAAGAAACTAGACGGAGGGATTGAGGGATGGCATTCCATAAGGTGGGAGCGGAGAAACTGAAGGCCCGGCCTCCGATGGTGGGGGGGTTCGGGCGGGGGGCTTGGAGCAGGCCAAGTCCTGTTGAACGGAGGGTCCGGGTGGGCGTGTAGGGGGAGAGTAGATGGGTTAGATAGGGCCGGGCAAGGCCGTGTAAGGCCTTGTAGGTGAGGACGAGGATCTTGAACTCGATCCTCTGGAGGATGGGGAGCCAGTGGAGACAGGCGAGGGTGGGGGTTATGTGACCGGGTCGCTTACCTGAGCCAGGCCGAAGATGGTGCTTTCCCGCTTGGCGCTGAGCTGCAGGACCCGGTGAGAGTCCTGGTCCGCCCGCTCCTGCCTCAGCTTGTGCTGCGTGTGATACTCTGCCCACTCGCCGGCCAGCTGGCGCCGCTGCTCCGCGCAGCGCTGCAGCACAGACTGCTGCTCCTCCAGCAGGGAACTCTGCCGGGCAACCGCAGCAGCAACGTCAAGCCCACAGACACACACTCCCCCCCCTCGCCCCCCCCCCCCGCCCAACCCTCCCACGCCCTCGGTCAGGGTGACTCGCGTGTTTTTGCTGCCTTTCATTTCCCGTCCCCGCAAACGAGGGCGTCCCTCGAGGAGTTGCCGATGATGGTGTTTCCCTGAGGATCGGCTGGAGTTTGAGCAGCGGCATTAAAGGGCGGGATTTCCACCCCAGTCAGGCTGGACCGGGCTGTGGTTAGCGGTGCCTGGGAACACTGCGGACCTGCCTGGCTCAGGAACCGGACTAGAGAACGTCAAGAGGGTGGACTTGATTCCGACTTCCACTTTTGCCGAACGTGTGGCCATGGAGCCAGTTGCTGCCTGACAAGTCGGGTGGTCCTGGCTGGACAAGCCGCGAGTGGTTTGGCTCGGCAGTGCTTTCAATGGCAAGTCGGACATTTGTACACGGAAACCCATGATTGTAATGAGCCAGGTGTCTGACACACACACAGACACACACACACACACACACACACACACACACAGGAACCCATCAGTTATTCCCAGTGAGTTGCCGAGTCAGCTCCTCCTACCTTGGCCCTCTCCAGCTCCTCTCTCTCGATGGCGAAATGCCGGCTCATAATCCTCCTCTCCTCGGCGAGCGATCGCTGCACGGACTCCACCTTGGTTTGCTCTGCCGCTGCTCTCCAGCGTTCCTGGCGAGGATCGCAGAACACACTGAGCACTGAGAGCCACCGCCCCAAGCCTCCCCCACCAGGCCACAACAACAATTACCACTGGCATTTATCTTTCGGGCAGAGTTGGAGACGTAGAAACCTACCGCGCAGTAGGAGGCCATTGAGCCGGTCGACATCCCACTGGATTCTGATCTCCGGGAGAGCGACCCGCCAATCGACTAGCAGCGGGTAGATCCACTGATTGACTTACTGCGAGGGTAAACGCCGCGCGTGTGTGTGGAGTAAGGAAACTTGCCCGCGTTTCGCCCGGCCCGGGAATCGAACGCAAGTCCTCTCGCGTGCGAGGCGTGTGCTCTGAGTGGCCGGCACTAGCTCCCGGCCTCTCTCTCTACTGGACCCCGGTTCCGTTCCTCCCGCGCTCAGGTCCTCACCTTCTCGAGAAGCCGCGTCTGTTCGTTCAGCCTGATCTCCATCTTGGTGATGACCTCCTGCAGCCGCGCTCGCTCTTCCTCCAGGTCTCTCTGCTGTCCCTGAAGCTGTTCTCGCTGGGCTGAGGGCAGGGGGGGGGGGGGGGGACAGTCAGGACCTCGGCAACCACAGACCTCAGCTTATTGCTGATCAGCACTGACCGACTCTGGCTAACATGGATTACATGCGCGATCGCACGACACTCTCGCACGTGTGCACCTGATGGTGAGGAGTGCGGGGATGGATGGGTTGTTGGATGGATGGAGGGAGGGGGGGGGTTGTGTGTGACAGACAGACAGACAGACAGACAGAGATACCCCATTTGTGTGCAGTGTTATACAGTTACCCCGATGCTCTGCTTCTCTCTGCCGTGAGTTGAACTCCATCTCCTGCGAGGTGTTGCGATGGGTGCTCTCCACTTTACTGGAGAGATCGTTCATCTTCCTGGAGAAGGTTTCCATCTGCTCGATCACACCGTTGAGAGACCTGCGGCGGAGAGAGGGTGGGATTGGAACGTTCCCAACACTCCACGCAGACCCATGAGTTCCCGGCGTGTTGGTGAAGGACGGAGGATCATTAACACATTGACAACTCAGTTGTCAGCTGCCTCCTGGTGGTTCTACCCCTGACAGTGGGACTGTCATAGGCTGCAGGCCATCCAAAACTCTGCAGCCCGTGTACTATCCCGCACCCGCCTCCGCGACCACATAACCCCCACCCTCGCCCGTCTCCACTGGCTCCCCATCCTCCAGAGGATCGAGTTCAAGATCCTCGTCCTCACCTACAAGGCCTTACACGGCCTTGCCCCGCCCTATTTAACCGATCTACTCTCCCCCTACACGCCCACCCGGACCCTCCGTTCAACAGGACTTGGCCTGCTCCAAGCCCCCCGCCCGAACCGCCCCACCATCGGAGGCCGGGCCTTCAGTTTCTCCGCTCCCACCCTATGGAATGCCATCCCTCAATCCCTCCGTTTCGTCTCTTCCCTTTCCTCTTTCAAGGCCGGTTTGAAGACTTTCCTCTTCGATGGTGCCTTTTGTTCCACCCCGAACTCTTTTACCTCCCCTTCGTGTTTCACCCCTTCCCAAACACTCCCCTCCCAGCTCGGGTCACACGCCTCCTGTTCAGCGCCTTGGGACGTCCTCCCGACGTGAAAGGCGCTCTATAAATGTAAATTGTTGTTGTTGTTGTTGTTGTCCTCTCTGTGAGGAGGTGGTGGGCGGTTGTTACCTGGTGTGAGACGTGGCACTGGTCACTGCGTCGATCTCCTGTTCCTTCAGACGCCTCACCCGCTCCAGCTGCTCCTCGTGGTCTCTCTGCATCTCGGCGATCGACTGCCTGGGCTCAAAAGTCAACACTCGTCAAACTCGTCAACGAAACCCAGCTCCGCGCTCTCTCTCTCTCTCTCTCTCTCTCTCTCGCGCGCGCGCCTCGCGGGTTAGCGAAGGTCTGTCGGCACTACGTAAAAATGGCCAACCTGTATATCATTCTCATCTTCAAACGCCAGTCCATAACGCTCTCACTTCTCAGTCAGAAGGTTGTGGGTTCAAGCCCCACATCACACTCTAGGCTGACGTTGTCGGATGAAACATTAAACCGAGGCCCAGTCTGCCTGCTCGCTGGTAAAGGTCCCGTGGCGCTAGTTGAAAAGTGAATGGGATTTCTCCTGGTGGATGTCCGGGCCGACTGTTCCCTTTATATAAAATTGGGCATTTACCGCACGGCTGTTTGTGGGGCGTTGCTGTGCGCACATTGCCTGTCACATTTGCCAACCGAAAACGCAGCCGCCACAATCTATAGTAAAGCCTGCGAAGGGGCCGTGAGGCTGAGAGAGACTGCGTTTGTACCTAGTGCAAGGATTATCTATTGACTGTCTCACCGCTGGAGATCCCTGATCCGCTCCATCTCCCTGGCTTTCTCCTCCTCGGACTCTGTGAGCCTGCGCTGGTGCTGAGCGATCAGCTGGGATCTCTCCTGATCCAGGCTGTGTTGCTGAGACACGTGGAGGCTGGCCAGCTTCCGGTTCTCCTGCTGTAGCCTGGCCTCCCGCTCCTCTAGCACCTGCAGCCGCTTCCTGAGTGAGGGGCAGGCAGAGGGAACGTTCACCGACTCCATCTGGCTCACGGCCGCCCGAGGCAATAGATGACCGCCCCAACCCTTCCCCCTCGCTCCCGTTACAATACTCTTCCCACTGAACCGATCAACTCAGTGGTTAAGAGCACTCGCCTCACAAGCGAGAGACCTGGGTTCGATTCCCGACGGGTCAGGGCGAAAACCCGGGCGAGTGTCTTTACTCCACACACCTAATCATAATCCCTCAAAAAAACCATAAATTGGTCATTTCGATCCACAGCTGTTTTCCACGCTGCCGCGTTTCGCCCACAATTATACAGTCAATTCACTTTACAGTATATTCTGCGAAGTGCTTATCTTAGTCATCAACGGTCTCCCCCCGTCAGTCCAGGACTCCTCCCCACCCACCCCCCACCCCCCCCAACCCCCCACCCCACCCCCCACCCCACACACACACCCGCCCAGGCCGCACTGCAGCAAAGTGTTTTTAACTATTCCCGCAAACGCTCATTCATATCTCTCTTGTGAACAACAACAAACAACGCGCAATACAGCGGCTTTCACATTGGGAACACAGCCCAGGCGCTGGACTTGGGAGTGAAGGATTTCCAGCCGAACACACGGGCGCCAATACGATTGTGCGTACGCTCACACTCCCGCGCTCCCAGGCGTGTCTGGGCTCACGTGCGCGCGTGACGCTGAGCTGACCTGTGAGCGTCCTCGAGCAGCCGGCTGTGTTCCTCCTGTCTCTGCTGGAGACTCTCCATCAGGATTCCCTGCTGCTCTCGCTCCAGCTCCAGCTTCCGCACCTCACACACACACGAACACACAATCACAGCGGTTCACAGTTCACGCCGCCGGGTTTACGCGGAGAATAACCGGACGCATGTCGTTTAATATCCGCCGGCTTCCACAGGAGCCAACTCTCAGCAGTGCCCGAGCCGATTGTGCCCAGACGCGAGCTGAAGTGGAGGGGTAGTCCTGGTTTGGAGTGCGTGTGTGTTCGGTGTGTGCGTGTGTGTGTGTTCGGTGTGTGTGTGTGTGTGTGTGTTTAGGTGTGTGTGTGTGTGTGGGGGGGGGGGGGGGGGGAGGGTTGGGGGGGGGGGGGGGGGGGAGGGTTGGGGGGGGGGGGGGGGGGGGGGGCGGTGTAGAACGAGCTCAGGCCAGTATCAAGACTTTTGCAACCAGTGAATGTCAAACAGACACAATCTTTGTACCTTTCTCTACAGTTGCTTGGCTGTCCCCAGTGTGAGGTGGAGCTGGTTGGTGATGGGCAATGGCAGGGTTACAGCGACACACAATGTCAGTGGTGTGGGTGGGTGGGGTGGGAGACAGCGCAGCGAGCCGGGAACGGTAAGAGCTATCTCGGTACAGCGACCTCGGTATTACCTGACGCTGGAGCTCCAGGATGGTGGCCTCAGTTCTCTGCAGGCTCTTCTGCTCCTCGCCCTCCGCCCTCCTCGGCAGGGTCTCTGAGGCCTTCGCACCCGCCCGGGTGTCAGTCGCAGGCAGAGCCGGGGCCTGTCCGGGTGGAGGGGCCCCGGGAAACGAGGAGCCGCTGATGGGGAAACAAGGCAGAGGATCAGATTCTTTGGGGATTGCCAAGATAGGAATTCCATGCATCCCATCTACACGTAGAAGCCCCAGAGACAGATTGTTGGAATGGAATGGGGGGAAAAGGTAGAAAATGACCGAAAGCTTCCTCTTATGTGTGTTTTCTCTCTCTCTCTCTCTCTCTCTCTATATATATATATATATATAGTGTCATGATCAACCCTTGAAACGTGTGGAACTATTATGATAACTGTATTTACAGTAGAAGTGGAGCCCTGCAGCTCAGCGGGTTAGAGCGCTCGCCTTACAAATGTGAGAACTGTGTTTGAATCCAGGCAGGTCAGGGCGAAACCTTGGGTAAGTTTCCTCGCTCCACACACACGACGAATAATAATCCCTCCCCCCCAAAAAAAACAACGCAATAACATTTTTAAAATTGGTCATTTCAGTCCACGAGTGTTTGTGGGACACTGCTGAGCGCAATATTGGCTGCAGCATTTCCACAAATATACTTTACAATTCACTTTACGGTATATTCCGTGAAGCGTTTTCAGGCGTCTGGAAGCTATAACAAAAGCAAGGATTATTATTATTTATTAAGTATCGAATTGTATTCGATACAGGGGGGTAACAGGACTTTGTGGTCACCCTGTGTACATCACACAGGACCCAGTCCCACACGGTCTAGAGAGGAGACTGTACCAGAATAGAGAGTGGGGCGGACAGGTCATCTCAATCTCTCTCCACCTCTGCACATATCTATATAATGCTCTGTTGCTGATGGTGACCAGAGGCTAACAGCCCGAGCTCACAGCTCCCTGTACTCACTCGGTGTCCCTGGCTTCCTCACGTCTCCTCTCGCTTGCTGCCTCCGGGGGGGCATCAGCAGGCGGCCGTCCACGAACGCCGAGCGAGGCCTCCGCCCTGATAGTCAACAGGAACAATAACAATATGAGTGTGTGTCAGGGAGAGGGGACGCGGTGATGAGGGCACGAGACAGTGATACCGACAGCAGGCTGGGTCTGTCTTCCCCCTAACCCGGCTCTCGTCACATCTCAGGCCTTACCGTGAGGTGGGCTGTGCGTGGGCTCCATCCCCCAGCCCCGCGAGCGGCCAATCTCCGGCCTGGGCTTTCTTGCGAGCCAGGGCCCCCGCCAGCCAGTCGTCTTGTCTTTCCCCCGGTGCGGACGGTGTGGACGTTGTGGATCTCCTGTGGAGCTCGGCGCCGGGTTTCGCCGCGGAGACGGGCCGGCCAGTGCGGGGAGGCTGGCTGGGGGAAGCCGCGGCCAGCAGCGCGGGGTCTGACTCGGCCTTGTTTGAGGGGGTCTCTCTCTGGGCCTCCAGGTCGGGGGGCTCCTCGTCCTTCAGGCCCAGCCAGTCCCCCGCACTCTTAGTGCCGCGGAGCCGTGTGGGAGTGGGCGGCGACCGAGCGGACGTTTTGAGCTTCTGATCCGGAAAGGAATCTCCCTCGTCAACCGGGCTGAACCTACACAAGATACAGAAGCGCGGAGACCATTCACTATCACACCCCCAGCGGCAGTTAATAACCCGAGCACAGAGCACGTCAATCGAGTAACAACCGGGTTCTTACCATCACTGCTACCATCACAGACGTGTGTGTGTGTGTGTGTGTGTGTGTGTGTGTGTGTGTGTGTGTGGGGGGGGGGCGTGAGGAAACTTGCCTAAGGTTTTGCATTGACCCAGCTGGGAATGGAACCCGGGTCCTCTCGCTTGCGAAACGACTGTGCTCACCACAGGACTCCACACTGTGCGCTACGCGGGCGAAGCGCGGCTGCCGAATACGCACGGCAACTGAGGTGACTCCTGCGTGGGCGTTACCGACGTACCTGACAGATTGCCGTCGGGATTGCCGGCTCTCTGGGGTGGTGGCCACTGTCGGCTGGTAAGAGCCAAAGGTGAAGTCGTCCAACTCCTCCTTCTCTACCGCAGCTAAAAAGAGACACTGGTTACCACTGGAATGACATTGCTCACAGTGCTCCTCGTGCAGGGTAGCGTCCCAGAGCGCTCACACAGGGCAACTCCACAGCAATGATTCACCAGAGCTCGGAGTGGAGGCTGACCCTAATCTGAAGGGAGTGTTTCACTGAACGCAACCACAACCACCCAACCCTCTGCTGGACCCTCTGGTACAGGGAGGTTTAACAATAATAATAATAATAATCCTTGATGTCGCGTCTTCGAGACGCCTCAAAGCGCTTCACAGGTTAATCCGTAAAGTGTAGTGACTGTGTGTTTGTGGGCAAAACGTGGCAGCCAATTGTGCACAGCGGTGTCATCGCGCAACAGTCACGGAGTGAGTGACCGCGACTTTTTTTTTCTTCCCCAAACGGATTATTAACCCCAGAAAAAGATTCAGCAATCGACCAACAACTGATTAACAACTAATTGACAACAACTAAGTAAACAGAGTTCCTCTCGCTTGCTACACCACATGATTTCACAAGGTTTTCACCTTGAATCTGATTTCTGCTTCTCTGAGCCGAGAGCAGACCATGGCGACCTGACGGTTGAGGAACGCCTGACCGTCTCTAGTCTGGGATCGGGATTCGAGCCGCTCCTCACCTTGTGTTTTCTTGTATTTTGGATCCAATTTGAACTCCTTCTGCTCCGCAGTTGGCGGACGCTCCAGGAGCTTGCTAGCCGTCCCTCTCCCCAGTAATTCGTCCAGCTTGGAGCGGGCAGGACGCAGACTCTCTCTAGCACGAGGAAGAGAGGAGGATTCGGGTGTTAGCCTGGCTCAGTCACTAACATACTCGCTTCATTGTCAGAGGGTTGTGTGTTCAAGCTTGACATTAGGACTTTGAACCAACCTACTGTTCTTTACCAACTTCACTCAACTCGACGGGCCTGCTCCATGTCACCTCCCATCACCCCACCACCCCCACCCCCCCACCCATCTGAAACTGGGCCTTCAGCCTTTCTTATCCCTCCCTCTGGAACTCCATCCCGGAGCCCCTCCACCTCGCCCTGTCCCTCGCCTCTTTCAAGGTCCATCTCAAGCCCTTCCTCTTCAACTGCACCTTCGGTCACTGGGAGCGAGGCTGTGCGGAGAGAAGCTGAAATAAACTCTAAAGCCAGTGATGTAAGTGAGCTGAGGGTGAAGATTCTGAAGCACTCAGAAGAGGTTCCCATTGCCTTGCTGGCTTTAACATCAAGCAGCCAGTGATAAGACCCTGCCTCAAGTGAAGTCTCGAGACACACCCCCCTGAAGCAGACAAGACATTTCCTCTCTCGTCGGCACACTTACTCCTCGCCTCTCTTCGCCGTTTCCTTGCTGGCTTTGCGGCCATCACCAAACCCAAGGGCGTCCATGAGGTCGTCGCCATCATCGAAGGTCAGCTCCTCCTTTCGGTTAGGGGTGATGGAGGGCGGAGCGGAGGCAGGGCTGGAGGACACTGTGAGAAATGCAGCCAATCACAACACAACTCGTTCTTAACCTCACACAGCACCTTAATTGGTCATCGACCTTGTGTCTGTCTGTGAGGAGTTGGCTGTTATTCGCAGTCTCGCCCTCCAAGGTTGTCGCCCTGCTGACATTCACTGACGGGTCCTCACGTGAGGACTAGTCACTGTGTGGGCTCAGACAGGCCGGGTGGCAACAATCTCTAGCACACAGGACAGGGGAGAAAATAGGCTAAAAATACTCTTGTCCCCAATGGAATACCATTTTCCCCGATTACCTTTCTCCTTTTTCTTCGTCACGTCCGGCTCCGCACTGCGAACGCTCCGCTGCTTCCCGGAAACCGCCGGCTTCTTCGGTTCACTCTCCTCATCGGACAAAATGCCGGCCAGCGGGTCATCCAGGTCTGGAATAGAGATGGGAATCGGAAATGTTACCCCGAGCCGTTCCTTCCCTGAGCTGGAGGCACGGCCGCAGGGGGTGGCTTGGTTGGGGGCCTGGCCATGGGGCGTGTGGCTTGGCTGGGCTGGGAATGTGGCGTTCGGCGCAAACTCACCGCTGAAAGTGAATTTCTTGTACGGACGCCCAGCGGATTCCGGGACCGCGACGGGCTTCTCATCCTGACCGGGAACATCTGCAGCAACAGATCGTCATAAGAACGATAACGATTTATATATGCCTTTTACACAACCCACCCCGCCCTCCGCGCAGAACGCTGCGTGATGGCGAATGAGCCAGACGTGAGGTGCTCATCGAGGCACTTGAAGATTTCCCATCTTTATAAAAGTACATCTACACAACAAAATCCTCCGTGTGTTTCGAGTTACTCTTGGGGTCACCACCCTCAAGGTCAAACTCACACACACACAGCGCCGAGAACACACACATCCACTTCCCCCGAGACGCTCTCATCTCCACGCAGAGACTCTCTGTACCTTTGGCTGCTCTGCTCTGGGCTGCTGGCGTTGGCGGTTTGGAGGCTCCCGCGGCCGCTGTCTGGCTCGGGGATGGACTGGCTTTCTTCCCTTTGCTGAAGAGATCAGCGTCCATGTCCTCAATGTCCTGCGCACAGAGAACACGGCGTCAGCTGAACAGCCTCTCTCACGGTGTTACGGTGTGTGTGGTTTCCCTCCCCGATGGGACACCATTGGTGGTGGTGATGGGTGTGTGTGTGTGTGTGTGTGTGTGTGTGTGTGGAGAGGGGTCGAATGCATCGCCTCTGGGTCAATGGCACACTTTCCCCTCGCGCAGCAAGAACAAGAACCAGTTGAATTTAAAGAGAGATATAGTGCAGCCGATCATGCAGGGCAGCGTCCCAGAGAGCTGCGGCAGAGAAACAAGCAACCCACAAGCGTGCGGTGTGATTCTGAAGCTCTCGTGTCATCTCCACCCGGGTGATTTCGGTGCCGAGAGTTTCTCAGTCGGAGCCTCCGCACTGCGTTCGCTCCTTACTGTTCGCCACCTGAACCTGAAACCGCACTCACCTTCATACTGTCCAACAGAGCCTGAGGATCGGCCTCGGACACTTCCGACTCCTGCACAAAAGGGAAACATCGTCGGTGTCAGCCGGCCTGGCGGCATTCATTCATGATCGACTCTGTCCATCAACATCAGCTGGCGAGCGCAGATTTCTTTACCGCGACAGGTTTGCCTGCCTGCCTGCCTGCCGATGCATTGATTAAGCAACCGAATTCTCCCCTGGCTCACGGATAACATGTCCCAGCGCACACCCACGGCCATTCATTTACCTGCGTCTCTTGTGCTCACCCTCATAAGTTTCTCTACAAAAGAACTCTGTGCACGTGCGTGCGTGCGTGCGTGTGTGAGTGTGTGTGTGTGTGTGTGTGAGTGTGTGTGTGTGAGTGTGTGTGTGTGTGTGTGAGTGTGTGTGTGTGTGTGTGTGTGTGTGTGTGAGTGTGTGTGTGTGTGTGTGAGTGTGTGTGTGTGTGTGTGAGTGTGTGTGTGTGTGAGTGAGTGTGTGTGTGCGTGTGTGAGTGTGTGTGTGTGAGTGTGTGTGTGTGTGTGTGAGTGTGAGTGTGTGTGTGTGTGTGTGAGTGTGTGTGTGTGTGTGTGTGTGAGAGTCAGTGAAAGGCATTCTCACCTCATTGTCCTGGTCAGCTTCCTGAGCCAAATTAGTGAAGAAATCATCATCCAACAACGACCTGATTCAGAATACAATCATCGCATTAATTCTTTCACGTAAGAATAATAATAACAATAATAATAATCCTTGCAATGGATGTAGCAAGCACCGTGTCACGTCGTTGAGACATCCCAAAGCGCTTCACAGAATACAAAGTGAATTAACCGTCAGGATATGACCCCAAAATATTCACTAGGGGGTGGGCAGGGGGAAAACTGGTGCAAAACCAGCGGCTTCAGTGAAGGGAGGGTGTGTGTGAGGGGAGGGTGGGTGGGAGGGGAGGTTGGGTGTGTGGGGAGGGTGTGTGTATGGGGAGAGGGTGTGTGTGAGGGGAGGGTGGGTGTGAGGGGAGGGTGGGTGTGTGGGGAGGGTGGGTGTGAGGGGAGGTTGGGTGTGAGGGGAGGGTGGGTGTGTGGGGAGGGTGGGTGTGTGAGGAGAGTGGGTGTGTGAGGGGAGGGTGTGTGTGAGGGGAGGGTGTGTGTGTGTGTGGGGAGGGTGGGTGTGAGGGGAGTGTGTGTGTGAGGGGAGGGTGGGTGCGAGGGGAGGGTGGGTGTGAGGACTGAGGGTAGTGGAGGTCACTGTGCTCAGTGTGGTGGCCGGTTGCCTGTGGCTGTGGGTGGCACCAGTTCTCACACTTACCTTTTGCCGGTTCGCGATGGCCCGGCCGGCTTGCCGGGAGCGTTGCCGGCTCGTGGTGCCGTGTAACCGGGCTTCGTGGGCGAGTCGTCTGTCAGCGTGAAGTGAGAGACAAGAAACAATCAGTAGCCGCTCAGCTCCACACACACAATTAGCAGATTGAGGCTACTTTGTGAGGAAGGATAATTACTGCAGCGGGCTCTGACACAGGCTGTGTAAAAGCTACTGTGACGTTGGTTAGTATAACTACGGATAATATAACAGTGGTCAATATAATGCCAGTTAGTATAACCAGCCGGCTGTGAGCGCACGTTGAAGGCAATCGTACCATCTTCACCGAGAAGGTCACCCAACACGTCATCGATCGAGTCTGAAACAGACAGAGACACATGAGAGGCTGCCCCAGCCTGCTGACACCTCACCCCAACGTTACAGTCAAACACTGACCAGAGAGAGCCTGTGAGCCAGACACGGAGTCCCACTGAACAGGGGACAGTCACAGCCAAGGGAAACACACATCCCAATTCTCCCCTGTGCAGAAACCCCTAGACGCTGTCTGTCCTGCTTGAAAGGGCGTAAGATGACTACAAGATGTTGATGCTCGTCTCTTATTCCACTTCCTTTAATATCAATATTAATAGTCATAATAATCCGTGCATTTGATGCAGTGCCTTATCACAACTGTCTTTCCACAAACAAGTTCAAAAGTTAATGAGAACCAAATGAACTTACCACGGAAACCTCTCTTTTGTTTTGAACTCTGAAACACAAACGTATAATTTTGCATAATCTATTTTTGTGCACCTCTCTGCTGAAGCCACTTTTAAACTCCTGCCTATTATATGTTTATATATATTATACTGATAATCCTTGCATTTGACATAGCACCTCATCACAGTGTTGAGATATAATATAATCCTTGAATTTGATTTAGCGCTTTTCATGTCTTCTAGACGTCTCAAAGCGCTTCACAGAATATACTGCAAAGTGAATTCACTGTACATTTATGGGCGAAACGCGGCAGCCAATTGCGCACAGCAGCGTTCCCCCCACCCCACACACAGTCGTGGATTGAAATGACCAATTTTATTATTGTGGGGTTTTTTTTTAGGATTATTAGGCGTGTGGAGTAAGGAAACCTGCCCATAGGTTTCGCCCTGACCTGCCTGGATAACTCAAAGCGCTTCATTGTAAAGTGTGGTGACTATGTAGTTTGTAGATGAAATGCAGCAGCCAATTACGTATTGGGACATCCTCCTGACGTGAATTACACTTGCTATACACGTGTAATTTTGCTGTTGCTGTTGTGTGGTGGTGTCTCACAACCAGTTGTGGATTGATGGACCAAATTTGTAAAGTTATACTGTTTGTAATTCGAGACAAACTCAACAGATATCGAACGAGGAGTGATCTGCGGGGGAAGGTGGGGAGGCAGCTGTTTTGTATATCACAGCACAAGTTCAGTGACTGGGTGTCGGGCTAGTTCTCTTTCAGAGAAACTCCGACGTCAGGAGGTTGCTGGGGCCATTGCTGTGTCAGGAAGAAGGGGAGGCTAGTGGATGGGGGGTGGGGGGGGGGGGGGGGGGGGATTGCGAGGTGGGGGGGGGGGATTGCGAGCGGACAGATCAAGTGGAGACACGATAGCCTAAATGGCTGTCAATGTTGTTTCAGCCGGTGACAGAAGCTCTCCACTTACCATCTTATGTTTCTTTCCAAGCCCGTCCGCCATCAGCAGCTTGGACGGGGATCGAGACGGTCAGGACCGTTGATGAGAATCAGCCACTCACGTTGGTCACCTGGTTGGCAAGAGCCAAGGCTTGTGGGGGGTGGGGGGGGGGGGGGGAGGAGGGGAGCCCAGAGTGTGCGTTGGGTGGGGGTAACTGCTGAAGTCTAGCCAGCTAAACACGCACATAGCTTAGCCATTGAGAGAGAGGTGGAGGGAGAGGGGGGGAGAGAGGGAGCTGCCTGGCTGAGTTTTCCCGTCGCCTTGTCCAGCTGGGACCACCCGACCCGTTATTTGGGTGTTTGGCTGTAGGGTTTGGCTGTAGGGTTTGGCTGTAGGGTTAACGGCAGTTGGTAGGTTGGGGGTGTTGAGGAGGGATATTGGGTCAGAAAGCGGGGAAACGTGAAGAGAAAGGATCAGTTGAGGTCCAGGTCGGCCGCGATCTCATTAAATGGCGGAACGGGCTCCAAGGGGCTGAATGGCCTCCTCCGGTTCCTGTGAGTTCCCCGAGAGTGAGGCTTCACCCCCCCCCCCCCCCCCCCCACACACACCACTGACTGGCCCCAGGGCTGGGGCTGTCATCAGCGCTGAGAGAGAGAGAGAGAGAGGCCTGGAGACCCTGCCTCAGCAACCAGACTAGAGACCCTCACAGAGGGGCGGGCTCAGTTTCCCCCTCCCTCCCTCCCTCCCTACCCTCCCTCCCTCACCCCCTCACTCCCTCCCTCACCCCCTCACTCCCTCCCTCCCTCACCCCCTCACTCCCTCCCTCACCCCCTCACTCCCTCCCTCCCTCACCCCCTCACTCCCTCCCTCACCCCCTCACTCCCTCCCTCCCTCACCCCCTCCCTCACCCCCTCACTCCCTCCCTCCCTCACCCCCTCACTCACTCACTCACCCCCTCCCTCCCTCCCTCACCCCCTCACTCCCTCACTCCCTCCCTCACCCCCTCACTCCCTCCCTCCCTCCCTCACCCCCTCCCTCACCCCCTCACTCACTCACTCACTCACCCCCCCTCCCTCCCTCCCTCCCTCACCCCCTCACTCCCTCCCTCACCCCCTCACTCCCTCCCTCCCTCACCCCCTCCCTCACCCCCTCACTCACTCACTCACTCACCCCCCTCCCTCCCTCCCTCCCTCACCCCCTCACTCCCTCCCTCACCCCCTCACTCCCTCCCTCCCTCACCCCCTCCCTCACCCCCTCACTCACTCACTCACTCACCCCCTCACTCCCTCCCTCACCCCCTCACTCCCTCCCTCACCCCCTCACTCCCTCCCTCCCTCACCCCCTCCCTCACCCCCTCACTCACTCACTCACCCCCTCACTCCCTCCCTCACCCCTCACTCCCTCCCTCACCCCCTCACTCCCTCCCTCCCTCACCCCCTCACTCCCTCCCTCCCTCCCTCCCTCACCCCCTCACTCCCTCCCTCCCTCCCTCCCTCACCCCCTCACTCACTCACTCACCCCCTCCCACCCTCACTCACACAGATATACACACACTATCTCTCTCTCCCTCCCTCTGGCCCTTTCACACTCCCCCTCCCCTCCCTTTCCCCCAGTCACTCACACTCTCCCCTCCTCCCTCTCCCAGTCCACTCTGCCCCCCCCCCCCTCTCCCCAGTCACTCTGCCCCCCCCCCCTCTCCCCAGTCACTCTCCCCTCCCCCCCCCCTCTCCCCAGTCACTCTGCCCCCCCCCCCCCTCTCCCCAGTCACTCTGCCCCCCCCCCCCCCTCTCCCCAGTCACTCTGCCCCCCCCCCCCTCTCCCCAGTCACTCTGCCCCCCCCCCCCTCTCCCCAGTCACTCTGCCCCCCCCCCCTCTCCCCAGTCACTCTCCCCCTCCCCCCCCCCTCTCCCCAGTCACTCTGCCCCCCCCCCCCCTCTCCCCAGTCACTCTGCCCCCCCCCCCCCCCTCTCCCCAGTCACTCTGCCCCCCCCCCCTCTCCCCAGTCACTCTCCCCTCCCCCCCCCCCTCTCCCCAGTCACTCCCCCTACCCCTCCTCTCCCCCCTCCCCCTCCCTCTCCCCAGTCACCTCCCTCTCCCCCTCCCCTCCCTCTCCCCCTGTCCCTCCCTCTGTTGCTAACGCGGGGCAACAATAGCATTTCCGGGTCGCAGTCTGGCTCAGTGCGCAGGCGCCACCCCGCGGGTTACCATGGAGACGCCTGATACAGGAAGTCAGTGACAGTGAGACAGGCAGTGAGTGATAGTGAGTGACAGTGAGTGTGAGTGTGAGTGACAGTGAGTGTGAGTGAGTGACAGTGAGTGTGAGTGTGAGTGACAGTGAGTGTGAGTGTGAGTGACAGTGAGTGTGAGTGAGTGACAGTGAGTGACAGTGAGTGAGTGAGTGTGGAGTGAGTGAGTGAGTGAGTGAGTGAGTGAGTGAGTGAGTGAGTGAGTGAGTGAGTGAGTGAGTGAGGTGAGTGACAGTGAGTGACAGTGAGTGACAGTGAGTGAGTGAGTGAGTGAGTGAGTGAGTGAGTGAGTGAGTGAGTGAGTGAGTGAGTGAGTGAGTGAGTGAGTGAGTGAGTGAGGGTGTGTGTGACTGGGCAGTGAGTGTGAGTGACAGTAAGTGTGAGTGAGTGTGACTGGCAGTGAGTGTGAGTGGCAGTGAGTGTGAGTGACAGTAAGTGTGAGTGAGTGTGAGTGACAGTGAGTGAGTGAGTGTGTGACTGGCAATGAGTGTGAGTGGCAATGAGTGACAGTGACAGTGAGTGTGAGTTACAGTAAGTGTGGCTGGCAGTGACAGTGAGTGTGAGTGACCGTGAGTGTGAGTAGTGGTGAGTGTGAGTGACAATGAGTGTGACAGGCAGTGACAGTGAGTGTGAGTGTGTGTTGAAAACAAGCCCTGACCGCAGTCAGTGAGAAAAGCACAGAGACCAGGTTAAACACTTTGGATTGAAAATCTTTCATTTAACAAATGAACCCCAAAGCAGTCCACCCCTGCCCTGCCCTGCCCCCCTACCCTGCCCTGCCCTGCTCTGGTCTACCCTACCCTGCCCTGCCCTGCTCTGGTCTACCCTACCCTGCCCTGCCCTGCCCTGCCCTGGGCGACAAAATTAGCAAAGACGTTGGACCTTTTATCGAGCATCACCTGAGCAAATCTCAGCCCGACCTGACTGAGCAAACTGAGGTGGGATTTGGTGGATTTTGGGGACGACAGTAATAATAATCTTTGCATTTGACGCAGCGCCTTATCATGGAAAAGTGACCCGCCAATCAACTAACATCCGGGCTCCTAGTTACTGCTGGATAAACGAAGGTGTGTGTGTGTGTGTGCGTGTGCGTGTGTGTGTGTGTGGAGCATGGAAACTTTCCCAAAGTTTCACCCTGCCCTGCCGGGAATCGAACTCAGGTCCTCTCGCTTGTGAGGCGGGCGCTCTAACCACAGGGCTGCACGTCTCTACAGGTAGTGTCAGGTCTTCGCAAAGGTCTACGGAACTTCCTAACCCTCTCCCCCACCCCCCCCCCCCCCCCACCCCTCACCCGCCTCTCCCACCCCCTTCCACCACCCCTCCCACCCCACCCCCCCCCTTACCCACCGCATTTCCCAGTGGTAGGAACTATGCCGAATGCTTATCAACCCCTTGTTTGATGCCCAGCACCAGGTGCAGGAACCAGTTGAACTGCACAGTCCATCCTTTATCCCGGCAGATCTCAATCTGTTCCAGGAAGTGCGCCCTGGCCTCCTCTTCGTTCTTGCCCACGGTCAGGGACTCGCGGATGTACTCGATATCTTCCTTGCTCGTCAATTGCGGCATTCCCGTCATCAGCATCATGGAGAAGAGGATGATCAGCAGGTTAGTGTGGTGACGCAAGGTACGGTAGGCCTTCAGACAGATCTCCTGTCAAACACACAAAATGAATCATTTATTTTGTTGAGATGTTTCAAAGCATTTCATAACATATATTGTACAGTGGATTAACTGTGTACTTTGTGGGCAAAATACAGTGGTTAATGTACACAGCAGCGTCCCACAGTCCCCACAAACTACAATATTGTTATACTATTAACTCACCTGAAACTTGTGAAAGTGAGGACTGGTCTTCTTGCCATACGTGCCCATCACAAAGAGAAAGTCGGGAGTCAGGACGAAGGGGACTCGCTCCTTACTTATCCCAAGGAAATGCTTATAGTTTCCGAGGATGTGGCCAAAATCAATATGGAAAAGATTCCCTGAATCGAAAAGAGAAAAGTCTTCATGACCCGGCTTTACTTTCGAGAGTTCTCAGAAGATGTGAAACCCACAATGCGGGGGACAAAGTACGGCGGCGGGTTTCCGTGCGTGTCAGACGCTGTGACCAGACCGATCAGAGTGACACGGTTTCCGTGCGTGTCAAGACACCCGGCCGGCCAAAACAAAAGGCCCCACTGAGACTGAACGCTCACCCGTCTCCGTGATCATGATGTTGTCGTTGTGTCGGTCTCCAATCCCCAAGACGTACGTAGCGACACAGTACCCAGCGCACGAAAAGACAAACTTTTCCACAGAGGATTCGAACTGAGGATTAAACAGGGTTTGTCTCATCTCATATGGTGCAGCAGACGGTTTGACATTTAAAGTAAGTTAAACACGGCTGGACTATCAAGTGGCCATCATCCCTGGGACACGGAGTGAAAAAAACACACACACACACACACACACACAGACAATAAACTCACCACACACACATCACACTCACAACATACAGTGACATCCCTACCTTCTCCTCAATCACACACTTCTCTTTCAGCCAGTCGTTCAGAACCTCGTCCTTGAAGGCTCCGGTGTTGCCGACCGTGCTTTGCTGGATCTTGGCGATGGTCGTGGCGTCTTTGACAATCTGGATTATTCCTGTCGAGGGGCAACCAGGCTTTAGTAAACTGGTGGTCACCGCAGTGCAGGAGGCACAGGCTGCTCTACTGGATCTCCCAATCCCAATCCCTACCCCCCCTCGCTTCCCCCCCAAACCTTTTACACTTGGGGTGTCCGGACGACATCTCCAAGCGCTGTGTAAGATTCACTGCAAAGTGTAGTGACTGTGTTTATTTTGTACACAAACGCGGGAGTTGATTTGCGCACAGCAAACTCCCGTATGCAGCTCCCCCGTCCAGACGCAAACGGACGCTTCCGACACCTGCTCGACAATGGTCAGAGGTGAGGTGAAGTTTACCTATTTTGTTGCCTGTTGCGATGCAGCCGTAAGGCAGTAAACACAAGTCCAGGGATTCCATCTGCCAGATCGAATCCATGATCAGCAGGATCTGTACGTAACAACAGGGACACATCCGTCAGTCACCAAGCAATGACAGAGGGCACACTAACACTCAGCACTGTCTCTGACCAACCAACCAACCAACCAACCAACCAACCAACCCAGGTTGTTACTCTACCAACCACCACATCTCCGGCGTACAGTCTGAGTGTGCTACAGGGCGAGGCGAGTTGGTGTGACGTTGTGCAGTGTGTACATTCAGAATTTGCTTGGCAAACGAAGACCAAGTTCCAGCCAGTCGAGCGCCCACCGCCCCGGCAGGCAGCCGCTGTGACGCGTCTTGCCCCACGTCGTGTACCTGTATGATAAGCATGTCCTGCCGGAGATCATCGCCCTGTTTAAAGATGATCCCGATGGTGTCCTTGGACAGGGAGGTGGGGTCCGCACACTTAAACTCCAGCCACAGGGGCTTCTTCTTGGACGCCATGACTTTGCATTTATCCACCTGCGGGAAAAGGACGGCAGCAAAATTCAGAGAGTGACTGGGTGTCGCGCTCGTCCTCTTTCATAGAGAACACCGTGGTGGGCTCGTTGCTGTGATGGGAAGAAGGAAAGGCCGGGGTTAGGGGGTGGGTGGGTTTCTGAGAGGAGAGATCAAATTGGCTGAATGAAGGGTCTTCTTCATCCGAACCAACTTCTAAGTGAGGATATAAATCGAAGTTGTTGTCTCAATCTGTATTCAATGACCCTCGCATATCTTTTGTCAGATTTCAAATGCCCTAAGATTTAAATGGATAGTTTTTCCTCCTCCCCACCCAGGTATATTTGTCTGTCCACTCTGTCTCCGCCTCCGCCCCACCCCGCTAACAACCCCAAAATGCTTGTGTGCGGGGTCCACCTCCCACGTTTGAGGCCAGTGAGTGTGTTTTATCAGGTTGTCAAAGCCTAATCCCGGATTTGATTTCCACATCCGTCTACAAATACACAGTCACTATCCGTTAGGGTAAATCCTGCGCCCGGCGCTATGTAAACTGCAGGGATCATCATCATCATCATCATCATCATTATTATTATTTTTTATCATTAATAGTAACTCACCACCAGGGCCCCGGCCCGAAGCCCAGGATCATAAGGAACCCGGAAACATTCGGGAAACCCAAAGTGTTGTAGCTTCTCCAGTCGGTATCGGAGCTGGGAGATTGCTGAGAGAGAAGGAGATTATGACTGTCAGTCGCCATGTAGATCTATTACGTTTTATATACAGTACTAACGCTGATAATAATGCTTGCATTTGATACAGCGCCTTATCACGTCTTTGAGACGTCTCAAAGCGCTTCACAGGATATACTGGAGAGTGAATTGACTGTGGATCTTGTGGGTGAAACACAGCAGCCAATTCTGCAGAGCAGTGTCTCCCAAACAGTTTTGGATCAAGTAAGAAAATTACAATTTTTTTTTAAAAAGAGGATGATTACACCCGGAAAAAACGACCCGCCAATCAAATAACAACTGGGTTCCTGGTAAGGAAACTTGCGCAACGTTTCGCCCGGCCCGGGAATCGAACCTGGGGCCCGTCGCTGGCGAAACGAGCACTCTAACCGCTAAGCTACAGCAGTCCACTACTTCGACCTGTTAAACCCGTCGCCCAGCGGGGCTGAGAGCAACGCTGGTGATGACATTCCCGCCAGGCTGTGCTCGCGAGGGCACGTTCTGAACAATTCTGCAGCCAAAGGTGCCTGATCAGCTGAGCGAACTTTTAAGAAGAACCAGCGGTGGTTAACGCTTCTGCCGCTGTAACCACATCCTCTCACACGCACGCAAACACAGACTGACACATCCTCTTTTACTTCCTACTTCACTCCCAAACAAATCCGCCCCCCCCCCCCACCCCTCGTCCATCTTACACTGATCAGCTCACACGTTTCACACCAGACACTCCTTCCTCAGCTGTTGAATATTATGCTCCACTGTCAAAGTACAAGGAAAATCTGGGTCTTTTGGGTGGAAATTGCACCTTGGTCTTGGTTTACTCCACCAGCAGCAATGCAGAGGATGCAGAACTGGAGACGCGGTTGAGCTGAGTTTAAACACGAGCTCGTTTGCGTGGTAAAAGGAATTCACAAAGAAGCAGCTTCAAAGTGACAGACTCCATTTAAGAACAGGACGAACTTTGGTCGCTCTGAAACGCTCTGTTGATAGAGCGAGTTCTCGCGCCAGGTGGAATCTCCAACCCGCCAAAAGCTTTACAAAGAAACACTAACAATCATCCTTGTATTTGACGCAGCACATGGGTTTTACATAGATTTACATACACTGCCATTCAGCCCAGCTAGTCTGTGGTGGACTTTATACTCCACTGAAATCCCCACCCATTCCTCAATCCCCTCCCCCAAACCCCTCTGTTCCCCTCTCCCTTACTGTAAAAAAGTGACTGCGTGGCTATACTTGGTTTCTCTCTAACTGTGTCCTGACAATCCCCCAGATAAAATTGGCTTCTAATTTCACAGCAGCTCGTGTGACACACACACGGAGCAGTTCACCGCTGTGCGCATTTGCTACAACGACTACAATGCTAAAATCGGTCATTTCAATTTGCGACTGCTTGTGGGAACACTGCCGTGCGCAATTAATCGGCTGCCGCGTTTCGCCCACAAAATATACAGTCAATATCAAACTGTACGGTCCATTGTGTGAAGCGCTTTGAGACGTTTGGAAGGAGTGAAAAGCGTTACATCCAATGCAAGGATGATTATTATTATTAATCATAGTATCCTGAGTCAATGGTGGGGATGGGTGTGTGGGTGGGGGGTGGGGGGGGGGGGTGGACGGGGTGGGTCGTACCCACCACCTTGAGTTGACTTTACCTTGAGAGGAGATATCGTACTTGTCGGCGGTCACGTTCTTTATCTCCACCGTTATCCTTTGCAGCTCCTTGATCACCTTCACCTGCTTCATGAAGTCTATCAGCATGGCCTGGCCGCAGCCTCGCAGGTAACACTCCAGCATGACCGCGTAGCGCTGCTGGTAGTGCATGGACTCCGACACCTCGCTTCTCAAGAACCAGAAGAGGAAGTGGCCGATGCGTTTGCTCTGGCGAACGGGAGGCAGGAGGGGAAAGCCACATTGGATAAAGGACCACACCAAAGGCTCGCCCCAAGGGCGTGGAGTAAACAGTTTATCCAGAGTAACGTTGACAATAATAATCATAATAATTATTATTATTATTGGTGATAAATACTCACTCCCAAGGCCCGCTTGAGCAGGAATCGAGCCAGGGCACTGTCGTGGTAAGGTTCAAACTTCACCGCCTTCACAAATCAGAGTGAAAACGAGAGATTAACCACCCACTGACATGCATCGCGGACAGGTCACCCAAGGTAATACTGTAACCACCCAAAACACACACACACAGAAGCACTGACAAACACACACAGACCCTAACACATACGTACATTAACTAACACACACACTCTGACTGACACCCTGACACACACGCATATACACAACAAAAACAACTTCGATTTATATAGCGCCCTCCACGGCGGATGGCGTCTCAGAGTGCTTTTTTCACACATAAGCATATGCACACACACACACACGCATACATACATACATACACACACACACACACACACACCTGGACCAGCTGTAAAAGGAAGCGCAGGACGTCGTCATTGCCAAACGTCTCAAGCTTCTGGACGGCCATGGTCCTGACCCGCTCGTCTGAGAAGCGACAGTCGAGCAGCTGCAGGGCCAGCCCCACGTCCAGGGGGCTGTTGGCCCAGGCCGTCTGCTTCTCCAGCAGCTGATGGGTCTTCAGCACCACCTCCTGCTGGCCCCACCTGACCGCGCTGAGGAACTTGGGGTAGGCTTTCGGCTGCTTGACGCACTCGTGCCTGAAGTGCCAGAGCAGTTCCTTGTCCTCAGCGCTGAGCGGGCTCAGGGGGTCTGTGCTGACGATCTCCTCGAATTGCTTGCGGAGCTGGCTGTGCATCTCCGGCCCCGACCTCTCGGCCTCGGGGTCCGTCTGACGGCTCCTGGGAAGAGCGACCGGGTAGTTGTACCTGTCCAAGAGGATGCAGACAGCCATGGACGTCAGCTTGTCAGGGTTGGTGGCCGACGTGAGTTTGTCGGCTTCGATGGTGCCCTGTTCTTCGCCTTTGCTGGGTATCTTCCACATGTGGAGCAGGTACTCCCCTTGGCGAAGAAGCGACCGGTGGTCAATCACCAACAGGTTGACGTAGTAGAGCATATTGTTCTTGCCCTTGGAATCCCACAGGGTGTCCTCTGGGGCCTTGCTGCCCAGCCCTTGTGTTTTACCGCAATAAACCTGCAGGTTCAGCCGCGCTCCTTTGGGGAGATCCTTCACCTTAATATCGAACTCCAGCCACGTATTCCATATGACCTCTTCTGTGAAGGCCTTGGCTGGGGTCCTCTGCTGGGCCAGGACCTGCTGCCCGTGCAGTACGCTGGCCTGCACAAACACCGTGACGTCCGTGTTCCTCGGCAGGACAGGGATGTCTATCCCGACAATCTTGACTCGGAATGTTTGGCTGCAGTCCCACATGGATATGGTAAAGACTTTCTCGTGATCCTTCCCTTCTAACGTCAGTTGCTCGTGAGTCCCGGTGACTCCGGTGCAATCGTCCACCAGCGGCCACTCTTCCTTCTGAACTTCATCCAGTCCCGGGTCCGGGGGCAGGTCCAGAACCAAGTGAATCTCCTCTCCATTTTTCAGACAGTTTCGGATCCAGAAGAAGTCCCTGATGGGGTTGTCGCCCACGATGTACTCGTCCCGGCCGCAGACTCTCAGCACAAAGTCCTCCTCGCTGTGACTCTCGTTCATGTCCAGCAGGCTCATCTTCCTGGCCATCTTCTTGAAGAAATTGTGCAGGATGCTCTTGGGCGTCTCATCGATGGACACCTTTATGGTCTGGCTGACCGCTCCTCTGTGAATGATCATTAGGACTTTGTTGTCGCTCATTTTGTTGGACAGATACTCGGGCAGGGGCTTGGAGTGGATCCAGGGGTCCATGGAGTAGAGCCTGGCGTCCCTGGTGGCCACCTCGGTCAAACACGGGGTGATCAGCGTCCTGCGGGTGAACTCCAGCTCGTCATCGTGGACATTGCTGACGTCGGTGACGTCATAGCCAACCAGATTGTTGAGGTCCCTCTGCAGCTCAAGTGCCTGCTCGCTGCTCCTGGCTTTCTGCACCACGTGGATCTTGCCCACGGACTTTTGCAGCACCTTCCAGTATTTGATACAGTCCAGGGTCTGGATCACCTGCTGCTTGTCGTAGATCTCGTACCACTGCCCCTTCTTTTGGTACAGTAGGATGAACTGATCGGGGTTGAACTTCTGGTAGTACTCGGGAGAACTGCTGGTTCCGTTGGCTTTGACCCAGACCTTGGTCTTCAGTTGCTCTACCGTGTAGTTGCCAGTGATGTCCAGCGAGATCTTCTCGTGCATGGCAGTGCGCTTGTTGCGAGTGGGCAGGATGATCTCAATGCTCAGCTGCTCCAGCGAGTAGTATTGCATGCTCCTGGTGGTGTTCGCCCTCATGTTCCGCCTCCGCCTCTTGTTTTCTTCTCTCATGACAATGGGAAGCTCGTTGTTCGTTTCATCGTTCCTTGCGTGTTCCATCCCAGGGTCGATCAGCCGATGGGAACAGTTAAAGCCGAACTCGGTTGTATAATGATAATAATGATAATATTAATATTAATCATCAATCAGCCTTGCGTTTGACACAGAGCTCGATCGTGATGTCTCAAATCGCTTCACGGGGTAAACTGCGTATTGTGTAGGAGAAACGCGGCAGCGGGTTGCGCACAGCAATTCACAAACGGCGGTGGATTGAGCGATCGATTTCATTTGGGGCGATCGAGACTGCGAATTTCATGTTGGTGGGAGGCAGGTGGCAACGTAAAACACTTCAAAAGTAAAAGAAGAAACATGTAAGAGCATGCACAGTACTACACAAACCAACCAAGCTGTTAAAATCAACCAGGTCACCACAGCAGCAACAACAAATCGTATTTACATAACTTTGATGTCAGGAGGACGTCCCAATTCACCCTTCTCACTACATATATCTATTGTTGCACGGTGCAGGGGGGGGGGGTGGGGGAGGAGGGATTTGAATCCGTCGGGTTGCTTACGGTTCAACGGTTATTCATTTTGTTGTATTTTGATGTCAAATGTAATAGCCTGCACTGCATCCATAATCTTTCAACATCCGGGGTTGCCGGATTGCGTCCCTTTCTCAGCTGTCTTTTTCTCCCGAGAAGAGTTCAGTCCTTCCCCGCCAACTTCGCAAGCGAGGGCTTGTGGATAGGGCTCCTCCCAATCGAGCGGCACACGAGATCCCCAGAACGGACACTGTTCAGTCAAGGTTTTCAGAAGCAGTGCGCCGGGTACCTCAACACTAACATTTCAACCTCCTCAATGCCGCTGGCACTCGCTGGTAACCACCCGGGGAATAACTAACTCATAATTTGCATTGTTTAATAAGAGAGCCTCATCAAGTCGATGACTGCGACGGTGCTGCTTTGCTTCCAGTAACCATAACTAACTCCATACAGTGCCACACAAAGCATACCTGTATTTCCTCTTGCGTTTGTTTCCATTGCAAGAGTATGAAATCACCTCGTCGAGCCTCTCCCTGCCCTAGCACTCGCACACTCCGTGTCCATTGTGTGGGTGTGTGCGTGTGTACATGAGGTGGGGAAGCATTCAATGTCTAATTGCCAGGAATCTAGCTAGAGTCCATGGCTGCGGATCCCTTCTAGTGTAAAGCTATTTAAAAAAAAACACCGGCTCTAAGCTCACCTGGAATGCCAGTCTGCAAAAAAAAAAAAGCATCTCTCTCGATACAGAGGATGGAAATCAAAATAAAACACAGGTTGAGGAGGGAAGGAGGGTTTTTACAAAGATTTGGGGGTTGGTGGGGTAGGGGGGTCTTGCAAAGATTTGGGGCAGTGACCACGATTGGCGAGAAGCTGCCCCAGGGACGGGTAATAATCCTTGCATTTTGATACAGCGCTTTTCACGCCTTCTAGACGTCTCAAAGCGCTTCAGGGTATACTGCAAAGCGAATCGACTGCATCTTTGTGGGCGAAACGTAGCAGCCAAATTGCGCACAGCAGCGTCCCCACAAACAGTTGTGGATTGAAATTACCGATTCATTATTGTTTCTTTTTGAGAAATTATTATTGGGCAGGTTTCGCCCTGACCTGCCTGGGATCAAACTCGAGTCTCACGCTGCTAAGGCGAGTGCTCTAACCATTGAGCTACGTGACTCCGCAGCGTAGTGGGTAAGGATTCAGTTTCTGATACTGCAATTGTTTTTACTTCTCAAGGAAGGACCGGTGACCTGAGCAGAGCTCTGGAGATCTGAGAACCCGTTTCTTGTTAACTCTCCCAAGTTTGATAAATAAAAGTGCGAATCGTGAGCAAAATGCTCACTAACAATAGTAATTTTTAAAACTTCAGTCTTTTTCCAGTCTCAAAACTCTTCACTTCAATACACAAGTGTCTGGTTGCGTTGTGTGTGTCAGGGCTGCGTAAATTGAAAGTTCTTCACCCATCCACACCCAGATTACTGGCAGGCGAGCCACTGTTCCTCATTTAGTGCTCTCTCGATCTCAGGCAGAAGAAACCAGCCCATACGTAAGAGTATAACTGACCTTACTTTCATCAGTGACAGCTACTAAAGATGTTGAATCGTGGAAGCTCTCTTGGGTTGAAAGGCAGATTCACCTGCTGTGAAGGTGGACATTTTGCCCGGGACCCTCAGTGGATGTTGGAGCGAGGCTTGCACACTTGCCCTGAGATCAGAGAACAGTGATCACAGCAATAGCACACGCCACAGAGGAAATGAAGCTGGGTCAGGAAGTCAGGGCAGAGCTAACCAGAGTATATTACTCATTCAGAAACATCAGCACAGTTCCTGTTGCTTTAACAAGTGTTTATTTCATTACAATAACCAGTTTGTTGTGAACGGTGTATGTCGCTGACTTAAGATTTAACCAAACAGTTATTTCAATGTCCGGTTCATCTTAGAAATCAGTAAAAACAATCATTTTTTAAGGAATAAAATATAGGACATTTGATCCACACCGCTATGTCTTTACAGAGACTTGAGCCATCTACAGTGACCCGACCTGTCTGGATACTGCAGCTGAAGTAGGGCTGGATCTCAAGGTTGCTCATGTGGCTGATGGATAGTTTTTTTATTAGCCACTTCATCGGGCAATTTCCCAACAAGAACCTTTCGGCAGAGACGCTCAATAAAATCAAACACTCAGCTCTCTAATCGTCCATTTTATTGTTAGATATCCAGGAATTGTACATACAGTATGTTAATTTTTCAACAGATCTAACCACTCTCAAAGAGGTGTAGACAAACTTCACATTCACAAACCAAATTATTCCCTCCAACTGATAGGAGGGAATTCAGTTTATATGACTCCAGTACATCATTGCTCTGGGCTCCTTCATAATTATTCACTAAAAACAGTCATTAGATATTTGCAGAGGGACGGTCAGCTGAAGGGTTTGACGACTCAATGAATCCGACTTGACCGTCTGCCTGAAAAGGTACTTGATCAGCTCAAGCCATCTCATTTCTGTACCCGATGCTTACAGTCAGGGCTGCTCATTGGAGGTCTGTGATTCCCAGGGCCTCAGCTAGGCTGTGCCCCACAGTTAAACGATATTAAGCACAGTCGTGACAGTAAACATAGTTAAGATTTCTTTCACACCCGCGATGGTAGCATTTCCTACACAGTCGTTGTGGCCAGAAAGAGAGGCACACAGAGTGGAGCACAGAAATAATCAGGACAACGAGATCAAGCAATGCCCTTCCTTCGATTGATTTCAAGCCCCACATACTCACATTCGCAACTTCTCTTTCCCAAAAAATCCGCTTTAATTACCTCTTGAAACTACTTGTAGAACCAGTCTGCTTCAATGATCTTCCCAACCTACATTCCACAAACATGTTACTCTGATATGTAAAATGCTACCCTGATTTGTCTTATTACAGTAGTCCAATATTTTTTAATGAAAAAAACTGTTCCCAAGTAGTTGATCCCTTTTCCTCAACGTAGAGAGTTTGTCTCGAGTTTGCCTCGAGTTACAAGTTTGCCTTGTAATCTGCTTTTTTAAGGTCTTGCTTGCTTCAACCACCTTTTGCAGGAGAGCCACCTGAACTTCCTTATATCAGCTACCAGGAAATATTGTGGTTATTCATGTAAACTTTCTGTAGGAATGAATACACGTTCCTATCATCTTTCTATCGTTAGGTGCACAGAAAATCATAGCCTGGTCTACTCATGTTAAACCATTACAATTAGTTACTCAAGAGAGAAAAGCATGCAGACTAGCCTGAAAATCAGCGCAAGATTCATGTCTTACCATCAAGGCAGTAAAGTTAAGTCAAGAGTGAGGAAAGATACAAACATTTGAACCAACAATAATTAATGAGCTGACGATGGGAGGGAATCGCACGCATGACACGTTCCGCCCACAAAATATACATTCAATTCACTTTACAGTATATTATGTGATGCGCTTTGAGACGTCAAGAAGATATGAAAGGCGCTGTATCAAAATGCAAGGATTATTATTATTATCTGCGAACACAGACATGACGCTGCTTCGAATGCAGCACTCTACAGTGCCACCCAGCGGCCAGACTGTGCCCCTCACAGAGGACTGAGATGTACGAGAGAACGATAAAACACCATCGCCAGCTTTTAACTATGGAAAGCAAAACGTTGATCAAATTAAAACGAGACAGAACCACTCTCTTCCTTTTGCAGAGTGTCAGCAGTCCAGCAGCTGAGTGTTCAGTCTCGCACAATTGCGCACAACTCCTTTGTGTAGGGGCCCGTTTGCGAAGCAAAAAAGAGCAATCTCTTGAAAGAGAAACTGACATTTATAATTAACAAGTGTTCAGTGTAATGATCACACACTCGACACAACACTTCTCCAGATGTCGGAATTCAAAACAATCTCCCCATTTAGAAAGGAGGAAACGCAAGAAATACTGGGATCATTTTAAATTTAAATCATTCACATTTCAGGTTACAATAACTTTGGAGAAAGAGGTGGGGTGGGGGGGTTAAATTGGTCTGAAAAGAATTCCTTTCAGCAAGTGTGAGACCCGTGTTCGAATCCAGGCAGGTCAGGGCGAAACCATGGTCAAGTTTCCTTACTCCACACACACACACACACACCTAATAATAATCCCTCCAAAAAAACACAACAATAAAAAATGGTCAATTCAATCCCCGACTGTTTGTGGGGGACACTGCTGTACGCAATTGGCTGCCGTGTTTTGCCTGCAAATATACAGTCAATTCACTTTACAGTATATTCTGCGAAGCGTTTTGAGATGTTTAGAAGACGTGAAAAGCGCTACAACACCACAACCACCAACAATAAAATTACATTTATTTTAGATAGAGCGCCTTTCACGTCGGGAGGAGGTCCCAAAGTGCTGAACAATCAGGTCGGGCCCCGAGCAGTGGGGGAAGGGTCAGGGTAAGGGGAAGGGGAAGGAGAGTAGGAGAAGTGAAAGAGTTAGGAGGGGAGCAGAAGGAACGGTCGAAGAGGAAGGTCTTGAGACCGGCCTTGAAGGAGGAAAGAGAGGAAGTGAGGCGAAGGGATTGCGGGATGGAATTCCACAGTTTGGGAGCAGAGAAGCTAAAAGCCCGGCCGCCGATGGTTGGGCACTTAGGGCGGTGGGCCTCCGTCTTGTTGACATATATCAAATGCAAGGATTATTATTATTATTATTAAGTATGAGGGAGACAGGAATAGAGGGGTTTGGGAAACAGACAGAAAGAGGGGCTTAGGAGGGGTGAAGTACATTCGCTGGCAGACTAGTCAAGGCAAATGGCCTGTTACAAAGATGCACTTTGTGTGTAATTCAGTGGAGTTTGTCCTGTTGATAGAAAATCAAAGGGATTTGGGTAAGGAAGTCACTGCTGTGTTTTGCAACGGAAACATTGCCTTTAAATGTTACCCTGTAAAACACTTTCGAGACATTTATGTGAAAAGTGCTGTATCAATATAAGTACCGTAGTTATTATAGTTTCACAGACTCAAGATTTCCTTCTCCCGCGTACACTTGGTTACAGCCAGACACACACACACCACACAAACACAAACATACACCACACACCCCAGCTCATCATTGTGATCTGCCATTGACAAGCTCTGGGATGCTCCCCTGGGATGGAGTGCGATATAAATGCAAGTTGCTATTCCCTTAAAGCTCAAGACAGACCCTCAGGACAAGCAAAGGCCTCTTCTACATTTCTTAAAAAAATTTAAAATCACACATCCAGGTTAATGCATTTGACTTGACGTAATTCAAATCTATCCCTTTTTATAAAAGCTCTCTGCTAAACCGTACAGTCAAGATTCCCGGACAAACCATTCATCTGAACGCTTTCTCGGCAGCACTTGAAAGGAGAGGACTTGACAGCCAATCGACAACGGGTGGGTGGTTTGAAACACAAACAGAGCAGAGTTTAATCATCCCTAGAGATGGAACAACAGGGCCAAAAATCAACCGGAAAAAAATTAATGCCACACAAATTCTCATTGTTTAGGTGGGTGGTGCATTTGAAATTCATGATCTCCCATTTACTGAACTTTAACCGACAAGTCACACACACCCTTTCCATGAGACGAACAAGAAATTTGATCCCTGGCATCTGAGATCACGCCTCTGGACAATGATAATCACAATCAGTACAATGGGGGCAAAGACTAAAAGCGGCACCTTACACTACAGCTGCACGAGGATACAGAACAGGGAATTCTAGGCCCGGTTACACACCGAGCCAAGAACATAAAGCCCTCTAGTGCTACCGCAACGATACTGGCTTCAGATTTGGTTTAAAACTCTCACAGAAGAGAGCAGTGATGCTCTCTGTGAACCGCTAATCCACAATTACTTGCTAAAAATATGTACCTTTCAGACCACTCACTCCGTTTTGCTTCCTGTCTATAAAGATTATCTAAGCGAGGGCAGGACGTCCATTGGGAATGGAGGGCACGGAGAGAAGAGGGAAACCATGATCCCTCCAGACCAACGGAAGAGACGGGCTGGGATTAAGGTGCAGCGTTGGATTAGGAGGCTTGGGCAACACTCCCGAAACAGCCCTCGGTGCGGCCTCACAGCTTGGACTGCAGAGGTTTCAGGTACTTGTAGAAAGATTCGTGGACCTGTGAACAAGATGGAGAGCGGGATCAGTACAGCCCTGCGCCAGACTGTCAAGAAATATCAGGCGAGAGAGGCAGCGATTTCTACCAGATGCCGAGCAGCAAAAAACGGAGGCTGTTGCTTCTCACGATAACCAGTGGTGAGTGGGAGACAATCAGCCACCTGTCTTGAAACACAGGATCACAAGGACAAAGGGACAAGCCCCTGACAAGACAGGACAGGCTTCCTCACCTCAGTTTTATTTAAAGGGGATTTCTTCGCCCACTCAAACATGTTCTCATAGACATTGCCATCGTAGCGTCCCAGCACCGAGGCAAGGACAGCGTCTGGGTAATCGAAGGCGTCCACTAGAGCCACGGCGTTGCGACGGATCACTGCCAGCAGCTCCTTCACACGCTGGTGAACCTGGGAAATCTGCCGATCATTTAGGATCCCAGCCTGTAGCAGACAAAAACACAGCGTCACAGAGAGCGAGAGAGAGAGAGACAGAGTGCGAGTGTCCATAACCCAGACCTCCAAACCACAGCGTCACTATCTCAAACACGCACCGTCATTCAGTCTTTCTGCGCCCCCCCCACCCCACCCCATCTCAGAGCGCTCTGCATTCTTTATGCCAAGGTGAGGAGAAAAGCCAGGTTGCTGTAGGTTGTGATCTGAAGATAGACGAAGAGGAGGCAAGGCAGAGGGACTGGCGAGGATTGGAGTGAATGTGACTGTTGTACGGTTTGACCCGGCTGTGGGACACACCGACCTGCAGGAAGTCCCCGGAGTTCTTGCTGATTCCGTGGAAAGCGTACATCAGACACAGGTTGCTGAGAGCCTCGTGGATGGCAGTGTCGCTGATCTCCGACAGCTTTGCTGTGAACAGCTTCACCACCACATAGTGACAATGTGCCTAAGTGAGGCCGAGAAACAGGTTAGACACAATAGCAATGTACATTTATACAGCACCTTTTGGAGAGATGGGGGAGAGAAGAACTGAGTAGACAATAACAACAACAACTTCAATTTATATAGTGCCCTCCATGCCGGACGGTGTCTCAGAGTGCTTAAACACAAAGGTGACAACGAGATTGAGGAGGCCACAGTGGCGAAGGGCGACTGGTAGCAGATGGAGAGATTATGGATGATAACGGGTTGGTGGGTGGGGGTGGATAGGAGGGAAGAGATTTACCTGTGATGCTCTGACCAGATCGATCGAGGTATTGTTCCAGGCCTCATCCTTACTTTTGCGGTGTGCTAGCTCTGCCTGGTAATTCTGCGCAGCTCCATCCACTAGCCTGAGGCAGAGATGGGAAAAGGAGGGAGAGATATTACATTGAGCAATTAAAGGTTCTGCGAGGTGCAGCTGCTTAATTTCAGTGTCTGCTCTGTAGGTGTGTTCAATGTGAGCACACCTGCAGAGCAGGGAAGTCAGGTTTGCTGAGGACACACATACACACACACACAGTGAATTGACGGTGGGGATAGAGATTGATTAACAATGGTGGAGCCTGATGCCGGGGCTGTGGGGGGAGGGGGAAGGAGGGAGAAGTTGACGATAGCAAACTCAAAGAAGGTCTTCACTTGTCATCTAACAAAGGGGAAAGAATGAACAAGGCTGAGGGATCGAGGGAGAGCATTCCAAAGTTTCGGGGCAGAGTGGCTGAAAGCACGGCAGCCGATGGTGGATGTAGTGAACGTGTATCATTGTGTTTACGTGTGAGCCCGCAGGCATGTGTCCAAGAGCAGGTGTGTGCGGGGTGGGTAAATGATGCCTTGCCCCCCCACTCCCCCCCCCCCCCACCACCACCAGGTCTCTCACAGCACTTACGTGGCTGCTCTCATCTTGTAGGCCTCTACCAGGCTGCCGAGGTCACTGATGTCCACCACGACAGGCCGGCCAGCCACCTGCTGCAGATGGATGTGGTCGTGCAACAGCTCATTGAGGTACGAGACGGTGCCAGACAGCTTCTGCCCAGCCTTGGCCTGAGTGTAACTCTTGAACAGGTACCTGCAACACAACAGGAAGAAAATACTCCCACAGTTTAAAAAAAAGTTTAAAATGCTGGCAGGTAATAATGAAAATGACTAAAGGGTTTCATAGCCATGTGAAAAAACAAAGGAATACTTAGAAGTTATAAAATAACAATTACTTGTGGAAAAGGAATTCGACAAGTTGCCATTTCCATCAACGCTCTCATCTCTGCCTATCTCTGGGACTTTCTTCAGATGTACTGGTTCCATTTGCTCAACAAACACCAGCCTGTTTCATACCTCCATCCCCTCTCCACCCCAACATCAGACTTTCTGCCCGCAGTCTCCGGAACTCCATCTTGGAATCCCTCCAACTCGCTCGCTCCGTCCCTGCCCCCCTTGCTCTCTCCCTCTATCTCTCTCTCTCTGTTCAAGGTCTGCCCTTGGTTAACATCTCACCAGAAGGACGCCACCTCCAACAATACAGTTCCCCCATTTCCCCTCCCTCCCCCACCCCAGCACTGCACTGGAAGCTCAGCTCACATTGCAGAAGTTCAAAGTCTTGATATGGAGCTCAAACCTACAACCACCTGATTCAGAGGCAAGACTGTTCCTGACTGCATCAGGCTGACACCCTCCGCGGTACTCATACCTCGCCGTCTGCAGCATCATCACTGTGTTCTCTCCCTCGTACGTGCAGCTGGGAGTAAATGTGACATAGATGTCCGGGAGGCCGCTGGAGCGTGAGTATCCATGCCCGCCGCACGCCATGCGGCACTCCTCAATCCCGGCACTGGCCACCCAGGAGGTGAAGGCTTTCAGGCCGGCAGACAGCGAGTGCAGCTGGAATCAAACCGCAGTCTGTGAGCGAGCAGGAGCTCCTGGGAAATCGCCAAGCGGACAGCGCCAGCGAACGTTCAGGCCAAGTGCGAACACAACAGCCCCTCCCAGAGCTGCTGCCAATGGGACAGTCCAGCTACATGTGGAGCTCCTGTAGCTCAGTGGTTAGAGCATTCGCCTTACAAGCGTGAGACCTGTGTTCAAATCCAGGCAGGTCAGGGCAAAACCTTGGGCAAGTTTCCTTACTCCACACACACACACACACACACACACACACCTAATAATAATCCCTCCAATAAAAATTGGTCCTTTCAATCCACGACTGTTTGTGAGATGCTGCTGTGAGCAATTGGCTGCCGCGTTTCGCCTACACATATATAGTCGATTCACTTTATAGTACATTTTGTGAAGCGCTTTGAGACGTCGATAAGATGTAAAAAGCACTATATCAAATGCAAGGATTATTATTATTACATCTCGTGAATGGGGGGGGGGGGGGGGGGGGGCAGGGGTGGATGGTAGGGGGGAGGGTACGGACAGGCAGGCATTCACTTTCTCCATTTCTCTCTCTCTCTCCCCGCACCCCTACGCCAGCTGGCTACAGAAGGGTGGGGGACAGAGAAATAATGCAAACTACAAAAATCACACGGCTGCCACCAGTGGTTGTTGGTGGACCACACATAGAGGCCACTAATAATAATCCTTGCATTTGATATAACACTTTTCGCATCTTCTAGACGTCTCAAAACGTGTCACAGAATATACTGTAAAGTGAATTGATTGTATAGTTGTGGGCAAAAATCCAGCAGCCAATTGCGCACAGCAGTGTCCCACAAACAGTCGTGGATTGAAATGACCTTTTTTTTTAGGGATTATTAGTAGTTATATGAAACAGCATTTGTCAAATGTCCTCTCTGCCTCTCTGCCTGTCAGTCTGTCTGTCATTCCCCACCCAACCCATCCTCAGCCAGCGTTGCGAATAAGAATGCAAACTCTAAAAGCAGGAATTTTTAAATAACATATACGGTATCTAGTGAAAGGATTTTAAAACCGGTTTTAAAAAGGACAAACCCAATGCTCTCTATTCAGTGCAAAGTTTTCAATCCTCAAGAATTTGTCTGGTATTGATGTTCAGCAAGCCAGAGTAAGATACTTGAGAATTAACCTGAGTGTAACTAGAGTGATTCCATACTCACTCGTTTTGTTCAATCTACAATAACAATCTAAAGGTCTACAGATTTAATAATAAATTGTCATGTCCGAAACACTGACCGTCCAGGGCTTTGGGAGGTTATCCCAACGTGAAACAACAACAACAACAAAGTTATACTTATTGGGCGCCTTTCACGTCGGGAGGACGTCCCGAGGCGCTGCACACGAAAGAAATGTGTAACAAAACAGTGAGCTCAGAGTCTCGACATTACCTCGGGTAACTCACTGTAATCTCCCTCGTTGATATCGCCGGTGATACGGTGGTACATGTCTGCCATGAAGTTGCCCACAAAGCGGAAAGCGTAGGCGGTGGCCAGGAATGGGAACAGCTTGTACTGCTGGGTCTGGTAATCAATAATCTGGGGCTCTGGAGCCCTGCGGGCAAGTGAGGAAACACACCCAGCATTACTAACCCTGAAATAACACAATCCCACACCACACCCATCACACATACACACCAAACAATACACACACTACACCCATCACACACACACACACACACACCAACCGCACACACACCACACCCATCACACATACCAACCATACACATACACACACACACCACCCATCACAGATATACACCAACCATACACACACTGAACCAGCCAGATCAGCATGAGTTTGAGAGAAAAGATTTCCAAATATTTCCAGCACTTCTTTCATAGAATCACAGTATTTAACAGCACAGAAGGAGGCTATTCGGCCCAACATGCCTGTGCCAGCCTTTGAAAGAGCTCCCATCTAGTCCCACTTCCCCCGCTCTCACCCCATAGCCCTGCATTGTCTTGCTTTTCATCTACGAAAATGAAGCACAGTTTTTTTACTCCTACTCTTCCTCTTTTACGCTTCAATTTGGAGTGAAGTGCGAAACTTCCTTGCTAGTTTATGGCTCGTATTAAATTATTATTATTATTGTGATCAGGAATCTCCTCTCATTCCCACATCAGAAAACGTCCTCCCGTTCCCCCCTCCATCCCCCGCCCCCGTTTCCCTCCCCCCTACCCCCTCCCTCACAGTGTCGTCACTTCAGAACCATTATGTTGGGAGACTGAACAGGAACACACATTCCCCCCCCAAGTACAAAGAGCAGCAGTTACTTACCCAGGTTTGAGCTCTGACTGGTGTCGGACTGCGCTGTATCGGATGGCGATGGTGCACGCTTGAGATAAGGCGCGGGCAGAGTCGCTGACAATCATGGAGCGGATGAAAACCATGGTGCCGTAGGTCAGCTTGTCACTCGGGGGCTTCAAATAAGTGCCGTCAGGCATCACCTTCATATAGAGGAGGTGGGTGGAGGGAGAAGGGGGGGAAAATTAAACAGAGAAGAGAGAAACCAAACCTGCCCATTGTGGCAACAGCCACACACTTCCAACCACAACTTGTGTTTGTACAACGCCCCTCACAAATGGTAGTGCCCTGAAGAGCTTGACAGTGGCGGAGGGAGGCGCCAAGCCACTCCACCCCCCCCATCGGCAGGAATTCCATGAAGAAACCAGCTAAGGGAGAATTCTCTGTGAACATGTTGGCATTTTTGCTCATTAGACTGCCAGTCACCAATTCTGACTGTAAAGAAGGTGGTCACATCAGACCTGCAGAATTCTTTCCAGATTTTAAAGTGTCAGATGTGAACAGAATTGCACATGATGAACTGGCGCAGAACAAAAACACTAAGAGTTTAATGAAGAAAGACACAGCGAACGATATAAGCTGAGGTTTCAGTGCAATGCATTGTTGGGGGTGACGTCCTTTGGACAAGATGGAACCTCGAGCTAATTCTGTGGCACATGACCTACCTTTGCGTATCTCATCAGCATATTCTCACGCGGAACACGGACATTCTCCAACTTCAGGTAACCATTGTCCACCTCATCGTAACCAAACTTGGGGCCAATATCCCCCACCACAACACCTGGAGAACAAACAAACAGCGGAAGGTCATACTACTACCAATAATAATAATCGCTGCGTTTGATATAGAGCATCATCAGATCATTCAGATGTCTCAAAGAGCCTCATGGAATATATTGATTGGATTTTCTGTATACTTTGTGGTTAGGGGACCACTGAGAATCAGGTTACACCAGACTTCGCTAACCGGCACACTCCCTGGGAAGCCTTATTTCAGCCCAGACAATCAAGACTGTCACAGAGGGTGGGCTGAATTCCGACCTCCTGTTTCACCCAGACACAAAGCCGCTTACCAGGCAGGGGCTCGTGGGTCCCCATTTTCCGGATTGGGACGATGAATGCATGAAGCCCCCTGCATTGGCCCTGGGTGTACAGTTGAGCCAACACAATAGCATGGTTTGAAGTCTTCCCCACTGTAAAACAAGATACACAAGGTGCTCATCAAAGACACAAGATAACTACATCCATTCCAGAACAAACTTCTCAATACACTAGGAAGAAAGAGCAAAACCCCTCACACACCTTCCCCCCCACACTGCCATAACACCCACCCCCATCTCTCCTCACCCCCAGCATGTGCCTCCTGCAATGAGGCTCACTCACATCCTCCAGGCCACCACTTGATTGAGGTCACAGTTGGACTGTTGAGAACAAACTCCTGAGTTGAAGGGTCGTACGTCGCAGTTGTCTCCAATCCTCGCAGGAATGTGCCTGAGGGCAACACAGAACTAAGATTAGTTCCTCACCATTACAATCCAGCACTAACAGAGGTCGCTGGGAGACAATCAAGGTGGGAAATCCTTGATAGATTTCCCCTTCTGGCCTGGGATGTTAAAACCAAAGGGTAACATCCCTTCATGTTGCTTCAATTGACATCCCAGAAGCCAGGGTTAGATCCTGGGACCTTTCTGGTCAGTGTGACTGAGTAAGACACTGAATTAACCGACTAAACTATCAAAGAAACTGAAGCAGAGGTTGGTGATTTGGAGACTCACCATAAGATGGGAAGCTAAACAAAAACCACAGGTGGCAGATTACAGCATAGAGCTGCGGGGGCTAGGAGGGTAACTGAATTTGGACTTGAACTCTACACTATTGCTTTCTATACTATACCATGGCCCATCTCTGTCTGGGCATAAGTGCCAATGATCTGCAGATTCCAGGCTGGCATGAAGAAGCGATCTTGCTGCTCAGGAGTAGCCTGGTTCAGGATGGTGGGTAGGAACATGCCCAGGTGAAGATCCAGGGGCTCAGGGCGTCCACGGTGCACATAGCTGTAGAGACAGAGGTGGGAGGATTGCCAGGAATAGGATCAGAAGGTTACAGAGAGAAAGGTTCATTAGAGCCCTGAGCAATAGGCTGGCATGCAACATCTATTACAATCAATCGTGGCAGTGATTTCATCAGTTAGTGCATAGCAATCAAAGGCTAGCCTTATATATTCTATTATAAATGGTACACGATGAGAAGAAGTATCTGTGTGTTCTTCTCATTTTCTGTTATAAAACTCTTAGCACACACAATCTTTTCAACTAAAGAACTTTTGCACAAGTTCCCTCAATGATGAGAGGACTGTGGGCAGCACCACAACTAGCATCCTGTTGCTGCTTTTAATCCTATGCTACCCCCACCCTCGCCTGGCTTCACTGACACCCCTCCTAACCCAGAGGATTCAGGTTAAGATTCTCGTGCTCAGTTGGATAGCCCTACATCAACGACCTAGATGAGGACATCGAACTTAAAATATCCAAATTTGCGGATGACACTAAATTAGGAGGGAGAGTAAACACCAAGGATGACCTTAAAAAAATGCAGCGCGGTATAGATAGGCTAGGTGAATGGGCAGGTAGGTGGCAGATTAAATATAATGCAGGGAAGTGTGAAGTCATCCACCTAGAGGGTAAAAACAGTAGAGCAGATTATTCTATAGAAGGGGAGAGACTAAATAGTGTTAGCGTTCAAAGGGCTGTGGATGCTCAATCCTTGAACATATTCAAGACTGAGATTGATAGATTTCTTACGAATAAAGTGATTAAGGGATATGGTAATAAGGCGGGTAGGTGGAGCTAGAATAGACCAGCCATGATCTTATTGAATGGCGGTGCAGGCTCACCGGACCGAATGGCCTACTCCTGCTCCTAATTCTTATGTTCTTATGTTCAATGGTCTTCCTCCTCTCTAACCATCTTGCCCACTCCCTCGGCAGACACTGGCCAAGTTTCATGGAACAGGCCAGTGCCTGCTCCATCATAGGTGGTCAGGCTTTCAGCTGCTCTGCCCCCACCATTTGGAACTCCATCCCACAGTCCCTCTCCCAGACAAAGAGAGAGAGAGAAAAAAGCTTCCAATTCAAAAAGGAACAGAAAATATACCATAGAAATTTGCAAAGTGATTCCATCAATAGGCAGCTTGGCAGGTCATTAATATGGCTGTGAAAGCAATTAACGGAGGTGCAGCAAACAGAGGAGGTTGTTCAGAATAGAGAGAAGCAGAGAAGCAGAGAATAGGTACAGATCGAATGGAAAAGGAAGTGAGCTAAAATCTGTAAATTCCCACAGAAAAGTCAGGGAGTAGCAATCCTCACACTCTTGTCAGAAGCATGCTAGTGAAGGACATTTTGACACACTGCCCACACCATTCTGTTTGCTGCAGAATGGTGCCCCATCCTACCTCTATGACTTACAAAACCCCTACCATCCAGTCCACTCCTTCCGCTCAGCGGGCTCCGGCCTACTCCATGTCCCTCGGCCCACATGCCCCACCATCGGCAGGTGAGCCCCCAACCTCTGGAATTCTGTCCTGCAATCCTTCTACCTCGCCCTTCTCCCTACCCTCCTTCAAAATGCCACCTCAAGACCCTCCTCTTCGACCATTCCATCAGTCACCCCACTTCCCCTCCCTTCCCTCCACCCTCCCCGATCCCGGCCCCAGCTCGGGTCTGAGACATTGACCGTCCATGGCCTTGGGACGTCCTCCCAACGTGAAAGGTGGTATAAAATTTTTTTTTGTTGTTGTTGTTTGAATCAACTGGGAGCTTGTTGGGGTGCCATTAACACCTGGTGGCATACCTCAGATAAACAAACCATTGCAAGGCTCTCAAGCAGTATTTCAATCTCCTAATGCCAAGTTGGAGAGAGGGCGAGACCAAGAGAGGCAGTAACGCCCCAACCCCAACTGGAACTCAGCTCAGTAGCCAAAACACTTGTCCAATTGTCCAATGTTCCAGCACTGTAACAAGAGACCGACCTGGTAGCTTTGGGAAGCACTAACCGTGGCCCATTTCTGTCTGGGCATAGGTGCCGATGATCTGATAGACGTTAGACGGGGGACACCACTTTTCTTTCTGCTCGTATGTGCCTAGGTGCTCCAAGGTGGGAATGAACATGACACGGTGGAGTCCAAAGGGATCGCTGCTGCTCTTCTGATACATTCTGCAGGGGACAATGAGTAATGGTGACCGCACACTGAAATCATTACTGTCCCAAAGTACCTTGGCTACTCCCAGCGTGCCCTAATCTTCCCAGAACCTGTCCTGCGAATGAATGGCAAGTGTGCAATGATGGCCAGTGCTGCAAAGCACATTTAACCAGAAAATAAGCTGCAATGTAGCATTGGGAACACAGAGAGGGGTGAATAAGATTTACATATCATCTGTCACATTAGGAGGATGTTTCAAAGTGCTTCTCTGTACTGGATAGACACCTGAGCCTGGGGTGGGAGCCCAGGGGATTGGGGAGGGGGAAAGATGACCGAACGCATGGTCAAAGAGGCAGGTTTTGAGGATCTCAGCCTTGTGGATAGGTCTCCTGTGCCGCTCTGCCCCTTAATTTCTATCTCTTGCCCTTTCTGTCCTTGGATGGGACCACAGCCTGGAGCAGGAGAACTGGCAAATGGAATCGTAGCCCACGTACAGTGAGCACCACTGGCTTGCGATCACCCTCCCACCCCCTCCCCACCCAGGAGGATACTCAAGTGCAGCTTTCAAATAATCTTCCATTTTTTTTAACATGACAATTACTTTTATCCAAGTAGCCAGATTGTATATTTATCTTCAACTGGTGCCTGTAGCACTGTAGTACATACAGTAAAACCTGGTTAATCCAGCATGCCTGGGCCCGGTATATAGAAACCTACCTAGAAATAGCTGGGGAAGCTCCGCCCTCCCTCCACACTTCACTGAAGCCAAAAATTGTTCAAGCTCCACCCACAGCAACTGATCATAGAGCAGCCATGCAGTGAACTACACAAGCAGTTGTTCCAAACTTCAGGAGATTTAGCGGTCATCGCAGAAAAATCTAATATTGTATGTATTTTGAAATCCTTACCGGTTTAGGGTTATCAAGGTTTTACTGTACACGTAAGCAATCACTTCATCAAACATTAGTTTAAAAATATACGGTAATATATATCAATTTGGAGGACAATACGCATTAAGTACTTGACTCCTTCCCCAGCTATTTAAATCTCTATCCAACCAGCTATGCATGTGTAAAGTGAAGAGTGTGCATGTTGCCCACAAAAACAGTCTGCACAGTTAGCAACAGTTATAATAAAGTACTTTGAGATAAGATGCTGTAAAGTTCACATTCATTCTTTAAAGCCTTGACAATGAACATCAGCAGACTTCTCCAACCCACCCCAGACATAACTAGTCCATTTGTTTTCCATTCTACTGCCCAAAGCAAGGTGTGTTTTTCACACACAGCCAGAATGCTGATTTGTCAGAGGCTTAGGAGGGTCAAGTTCAGAGAAAGGATTTTGACGAGCAAATGGAGGGGGCAGAACCACTCAACTCCTCTGATTATCCAGTCACTGGGGAAGGACTATGTTCCGGGTGCTACGTGGCACTTTACTGTTTGCTTTTGATCAGATAAAACCAGCACATGAGTAATGTTACAATCAATCAGAACTCTGGAAATTCCACGCGTTTCAATGGGAAACATATCGAGGAATCTTTGGTCATGTTCTGACACTTGGTTTGAACTGAAAATCTTCTGTCCACAGCCATCTAAAGAGAAGCAGTCAAAAAAGATCAAGTTATCTAAGATTTCACACGAGTGGTGACCGCAACCCAAAGTCAGTGCAACAAACATTAAGCTTGTCCAGAACCAATGTGGGAAATAAAAACAACATTGAAGGTACAGTCCATTGGCAGACTAACCAGTTCTGACAAAGGGTCGTGGACCCGAAACGTTGACTCACTTTCCTTTCTCCATGGATGCTGCCTGACCTCCTGAGTTTTCCCAGCAACTTATTTTTGTTTCAGGTTTCCAGTATCTGTGGTATTTTGTGTTTTGTTTAAACAAATGAAGTGAAAGGGAAGGGGTTGGGCTTATTCCGATCAACTTATTCCAAATAGATCTGGAGTCTATCAACACCTGCAATCACCCACAAAACATAGTCAATTCGCTGTACAGTACATCCTGTGAAGCGTTTTGAGGTGTCTCAACGATGTGATAAGGGGCTATGTCATAGGCAAGGATTATTATTTTTATTATTTTCAAAATTCCAGTTCACTGAGCAGAAAGAAACTGCACTTTAGCTGCTCAGATACTATAGCAACCACCCTAGGCACATTGCTGCTTGGATATTAGCTAGGAAGAAAACCTTCAAGCCACTGTACGCGACAGTATGATTCTGTTCATAAAGATAGAAAAGTCAGAAACTCAATTACAGCTGTTTTTACAACGTTGGAGAGCTCGATTTGATAACTAACTCCAGGCTCACTGCTGATGTTACAGCCAAACTGCAGATAACCCCGTCAATTTAATGCCTAATTCCACTTTTGTGGACTGAGCAGACTAACACTGCACTGTTGAATCCACCTGTGCAAGATTGCCCAGTGCCCTCTCACTCAGAGAGAACTCGGTCATTTATGTCCTTGGGCTGTTGCCAGCCTCCGTGACTCAGTGTAGAACAGTTCACAGAATCAGGCCACAAACGTGTGCGCATTAGGGTTTACAGTTTGTGAATGATTATCTACTTTGTGACTACCTGACCATTGCCCCTGTCTACACACAACGGCCATTCTTTGCCACTGCCACCAATATTTCTAAGTAGACATTTTATGTCAAATAGAAAGACTGAGAATGAATTTCTATATGATTAGGTCTAAAGCTGCTTCAAAGTGCTTCGGTTGAATCAGGTTGTTGTTTCAAGTCCACAACCTTCACGTTTGCCACACTTTCAATTGCCCAGGCAGCAAATCACACAAATAATCTTGAACTCATTCTTCTAACAAGCAACTTGGGACATTCTCTTGACGAGAAAGGCGCTATACAAATGTAATTTTGTTGTTGTTGTTGTACCTGCCCGACAGTCCTCCCAACAACACCAAATCAGATGCTGCAACAACAACAAATGCATCAGATGCATTGATTACTGTTCATTTATTTACAAAACGTGCCTCATTGCAATTCGGAAACCATGAACTCAATGACCCGCTGATGGTAAACAACAGATTGATGTCAGCAATCTGACATCAAGGGCCCTGGCAGGGTTAGCTCCAGAAGAGGGTGTAGTATAAACGAGTACGTTTGCAATGGGAGAATAGAAACGGAGAGATGTGCAAGAGGTTGGATCACCGGGAAGTGGAGGAGTGAGGTTTAAAGATGTGGTGCTGACACAGTCAGTAGAAGGAAACCCATTACAATTATATCAGTGTCACAACAAAGGGGGGGGGAAGAAAAGAGAAACATTCCAAGCAAAAAACACACTGCGTGTATTATGTAACACAAAAGCTTAAAGGGAGATGGGTGGTAGCTTGAGTTGGCTGCTGCTGTCCTTTCAAACTCGGGGCCTGGGAAAGTAGCCCAGATTGATTAAATAAAAGCCGCTCTGTCTCTTAGCAGTAATGTAGCCCCAGAAGCTGGGCAAGCAATGTTGATCCAGTTCTCAGTGAGGTATGGACCACATCAGAAATCAGCTGCTAAATTCAACATTAAATGGGGGATCAGAAAAGTCACTGGTGAATATTAGCCTGGAAGGTCATATTGTTTTAGAATTTAAGATTGAACAGAATTGTGGACCATTCTTAAACTCATACTGAATTTGAAAGTTTTTTTTTCTTAAAAAGTGCTCAAACTGAAATTTTAAACAAAAATGTTCTGGTAGGCTTAGAGTGGATTTATTTGCAAGCTTACCTCTCCTGTTCCTTCCACTTTCACTTAGTATTAACCCAATAATGCACTCTTTCTAATTATATCAATGTATCATTCATATTTGCAGAGTCCCATAGCTCAGGTTAGAGTACTTCAAAAGTGACAGATCTGGGTTTGATTCCGGCAGGGCGAAACCTTGGGCAAGTCTCTTTACTCCATGCACCTGACAATTTTCACCCAAGAAAAAACCCCATTAATAAATTGGCCACTTCAACCCACGACTGCTTGTGGGAACACTGCTGTGCGCAATTGGCTGCCGCGTTTCGACCACAAATATAGTCAATTCATTTTACAGTATATTCTGTGAATCGCTTTGAGACGTCTAGATGTGAAAAGGCACGTTTATGAATGAAGAGCACGCACCTCTTGAACCATATGATCTCCTCTGGATTGGAGATGGCATGTTCCCTGATCTTCTTCACCATCAGTGCACTCTTCCTAACGGCAGTGTCATAGCGCTCGCTGCGCGACAGGAAGTTCAGGTCCTCATGCTGCAACTCAGGGTCATTCAGCACCAAGGCTTCTAAAGCACAGTGAAACAAACAGTAAGATCGGCATGTAGAGGCTGTAAGGGTTCACTCACTCCCATGTTTGAAATGGGAGCCCATTCAGTTGCAGCCTTTTGTTCCAGGCTGACTACGGAGCTCGGATCACTTTAAATAAAACATTCAATTAAATAAACACGGCACAAAGCAGCAGGGAAGTAACTATTCTGCATGTAAGGTCTTGTTCTGAGCTAAATAGCCACCTGGATGAAAACAGGATACACAACAATATGCATTTGATATAGCAGAGTGGCAGAAGGCCCGTTGGCCAACGGTAGGGTGGTTGAGGTGGGGGACGTGAAGCCCATTGAACAGAGGGAGTGGGCAAGTTGGCAGGGGGTTAGCAGATAGCAGAGCCATGGAAGGCTTTGAAGGCGAAGACCAGGATCTTGAATATTCCGCGTGATGGGAAGCCCGTGGAGTCGGGCGAAGATGAGCGAGACAGGGTCACCGAGCCTGCTGCAGGAGAGGACACGGGCTGCAGAGTTGTGGACGATCGGCAACCTACGGTGGGAGGAATTGGGGGAGAAACGTGTAGTGACCGTGTGTTTTTGTGGGCGAACAAGCGGCAGCCAATCGAGCACAGCAGTGCCCCGCAACCAGTCATGGATGGAAAGCCCCCCCCCCCCCCCCACCAACCCCCTCCCCACTCCGTTACCATTTTCACGTCACCTTCTCCCAACACCCTCCGCCCCCCCCCTCGGGGCTTGGCTATTGTGAAGCGCTCTGAGGCGCTGTCTGGCGTGGAGGGCGCGCTATATGAATGCAAGTTGTTGTTGTGTGTGGGAGAGGGGGATTGGGGTGGGGGGGGGGGGGGTCGAGGTGAGGAGAGGAGAGTAAGGAAACTTGACCACGGTTTCGCCTTGAACTGACCGTGACGTGACCTGCCTGGAATCGAACCCATTTCTCTGGTTTGCGAGGCTCATACTCTAACCACTGAGCTGACAGGTGGGACACACACACACACACACACACACAGTAAATACCGTCATTTAAAGGGAGTTCGGGATTCGAACACGACCCCGAGATCTCACAAAGAGGGAGTGTGTGGAGTGTGTGAGTGAGTGAATGTACAGACTAGTAGATTTGATGTGTTCGGCACCTGAGGCAGGGACAGGGAGGAGGAGGAGGGGGGAGGAGGGGGGGGGGGGGGGGGGGGGGAAGGCCTGGGAGTCCAGGGTGGGGAGGGGGAGTGGGGATGGGGGTGAGGAGGGGGGGGGGGGGGGGGGGGGAGGAGAACCGGCCAACCCCCCCAACCCCCCCACCCCAGCGGTGGAGGAGGGAGGGAGCTCAACCCCCCCCCCCCCACCCCAGCTTTCATCTTTACCGCCGCCGCCGCCGCCGCCGGTTACTCACCGATCTCTCTCCGGCGCCGCGTCTTCTCGGCGCCTCCATCCAGGATGTGTGTGAGGGCCTCGGTTACGAAGCTGGCGTTCTCCCGCTCCCGCCTCAGGTCTGGGTTCATGGCGGCGATCGGACCGACCAACTGACTGACCGACCAACTGACCGACCGACCGACCAACTGACTGACTGACTAACTGACTGACTAACTGACAAGCGCGCGGCGCGCGCCGGCAGCCTTTCACCTCTTCTTAAACAGGCAACGCCACTTTCTCCCCACTCACGCTCGACGGTGGGGACCATTGCACCTCTTAAACAGGCAATGGTACCCACGCACCCAGTGAGGATCACAGCACCACTTAAACAGACAATGCCACTTCTCCACCCCCACACACACAGTGAAGACCACTGCATGTCTTATTGAGTTGTTATGGCAGCCCTGGGAGTACTAGGTTCAGGCATTACCTCGTCTGTTGTCTCAGACACTCCGGCTTCTTGGTTTCCAAGATGCCCTGTTGGACACTCAGGGGCAGATGTTGGGGTGGGGGGGGGGGGGGTCTGTAGGTTTAAAAGGCCAGTATGAGGGATAGTTTTTGAAAACTAAACATTTCAGGGCTAGAGCAACAGTTCCAGACAGAAGTAGACTATTGGTGCATCCAGCCTACTCATCCATCTTTCGCGTGTGTGTATGTGTAATTCTAGGGGCTTGGGACCTCTTATCCATTTAATTTTGTTTGTTTGTAATTGTAATTTGTTGTCCGCGTCCACCCTCGACTCCAGGACTATTGGCATTCTGACTGCCTGTCTGTCCGACATTGAGTCCTGGACGAGGGCAAATTTCCTACAGCTCAACGTCAACAAGACGGAGGCCCTCCTGATTGGCTCACGTCAGCGCCTCCGCACCTCATGCGCTGACAACATCAGCATTCAAGGCTGCACTCTCCACCTCCAGTAAGGTATCTGGACGTCTTGTTCGACCCCAAACTATCCTTCCTCCCCCACATCCACTCCATGATCGGCACAGCCTTCCATCACCTCCGCAATATTGCCAGACTCCACCACTACCTCATCCCCCACGCCGCCAAAACTCTCATCCACGCCTTTATCACTTCCAGGCTCGACTATGGGAACTCTCTCCTTGTTGGCCTTCCCAGCTCCTCCCTTCACAGGCTGCAGATCATTCAGAACTCTGCAGCCCGTGTTCTCTCCCGTACCAGGCTTCGCGACCACATCACTCCCACCCTCGCCCGTCTCCACTGACTCCCCATCACCCAGAGGATCGAATTCAAGATCCTCGTCCTCATTTTCAAGGCCATTCACGGCCTTGCCCCCGCCTATCTCTCTGACCTACTGTCTCCCTATCAGCCGCCCGCACCCTCCATTCAGCAGACTCTGGCCTGCTCTGCGTCCACCACCCTAACTGCCCAACCATCGGCGGCCGGGCTTTCAGCCTCTCTGCTCCCACACTGTGGAACTCCATCCCGCAGCCCCTCCGTCTTGCCTCCTCCCTTTCCTCCTTCAAGGCCGGTCTCAAGACCTTCCTCTTCGACCGCGCTTTCTTCGACCGCGCTTTCGTCTCCCCCACTAACTCTTCCCCCCCCCACCACCCCCCGCTCGAGCAAATGCAATTTTGTTGTTGTTGTAATTGGCTCAATTCTGATGGTTTAGCTCAAAGGAGACCACTTTTGTCTCCCTAAGGATCATGATCACCATTGGATCTTAGCAACAGCACAGTGCAGGCTTGTAACACCCTGTAATGAATGTGTTAAATTATTATCTTAAATTGTGATGGTTGAACCTGATGGGACTTCCTTGTGATTGAGTTGGTGGAGGAGACCGAGGATTGTATACTATAACAAGGTGTTTTCGGTCCGTGTCAGCGATCTTCTCGTAAAGATATGGTTGCAGCTGGAAAAGGAACTGTGTTGCAATTTGATTTTGCATAGAAACCAGTTTTGCAAGGGATGGTGGGTGGAAGGTCACCCAGTGAAACTAGAAAGATCGAGCAGAGAGGAGATCGGAAGGAGGGGAGAAAGAGATCGGAAGGGGAGAGGACGAGCAACTCTACAAAATACTTGAATACTTCTCAGACGACGAACAGAAAACCGAAGAACTCTACAAAATCCCTTCTTTTTGGTGAACTTAATAATTTGGACTAATCTGGACAATTTAAAAATGGAACTTTACCTTTTCCATCTTGTTCGTAACATTTTTTGGTCACCGTAACCGTTTGGAGAATTTAACAGAGCACACTGCACATCAGAACTATTGTATTATATTTGTTTGGTCACCGATAGTATTACTAACCATTTGAATTAATTACAATTAATAAATATATTTGTATCGGTACTTACTTCACTGCAAGGTCAATAATATAAATCGACCCTTACAGGCTGGAGCTCTCTTTCCCTGTAGTCACTTCTCCTTTTTGCCACAGATCCAGCCCATTGCTCAATTGTGGACTTGGCAAATGGGCAAAGAGATCCATAAATGAAAATAGACAAGTCAGATATTTCCATCATAAGTTTGTTTATTAAAATAAAACCTAGTAAAATACAATACAGAACAGAATAAATGTCATCTTCCTGCACCTACAGTTGGCATTGTGTCAAGTAAAGCATGGCTGATCACAAACACAGCTCAGAAATCAAAGTTAAAGCTCCTTCTAGATCTATATATACCTTTAAATATACAAATAAACAAGCCTGAAGACAGAGAAATAAAATAGTACCTAGTCTTTCCCACATTTTCCACCACCCCAGAACTAAAATGAATACCATCACACAACTTAAGTCATGCCCTTTTCGTGAATAACAAGAGAGAGGCTGTATCGTTTGGAAACATACACCATCAGTAGCCTTGTGAATATTTCGGTTTATACTCATAGCGACTGCTTGGTTGGTAAGAGCTCTGCTCATTGGAAGCAGATGGGATGAGCAGCAGGCCGGAGAGCTCGTCTTTCCGACAACGGTCCATCATCTCCCGGTAATGGACTCGCTCCTTGGTCACGGGGTCGATCAGATCCTTCACGTAGTTGGACTCTTCCTGGAGCATGTTGGCCGTATTGTTGTCAATCATTCTGCTCTGCAACGCGTCGTTGACGGACACTCGCCCAGATTTATTGGGGTCCACCAATCCGCCGGTGAGGTGCTGAGCCTCCAGGTAGCGCAGGGCCGTTTCCGCAGGCAACCACCCATTCTTCAGAGCCAAACCTACAGGAAGCCGTTCCCCCGTCATGGGATCTTCGATGCCGGTGAAGGCTTTCTGTGCGTTTAGCAGCCTCTGCATATGGACTCTATCGATCAGACCATGGTCCACCGCCTGGTGGACTGAAAACCTCTCTGTGGTGCCAACGTCAATGATCCCACCTGTGGCTGCCTGAGCTTCCAAGATCTTCTGAGCTGTCAGAGGGTCAATCAGGTTTCTGTTCAGCCCACTGTTGATGCTTAACTTGGATTTTGTGGTGATGTCGTACATTCCAGCTATGGGGAGCTCTTCCCTCCTCTTATGTGGAATATAATCAAAGTTTTTGGTATTGATCACTGGTGTTTGTAACATCCTTGGTTTATCTTCACCAGCTACTAAGAGGGCAAACTCGGAGATTGGGATCTTCCCTTCTCTATAAAGCTGAAGCTCTTCTTTGGTGATATTGTGGTTCTTCAAGGCATCCTCAATGGAGTATTGCTTGCCACTTTTCTTGTCCCGAAGAACTGAGGTTTGTCCTGATGGCCCAACGGTTGATAACTCCTCCCAGTCACATTCCAGCTCCTGCAATTGAATGTATTGCTCCCTGTCTATCATATTCCTCTTGTAAGCCTCGTAGGGGGACAAATCTTTCCCAGTTTCAGAATCCAGGATGGTTATCTTGGTGGATAGGTTGGTTTCCCTCAACTGCGTGTCTCTGTGACGGGCTTCCTCTCTGTTGATCTGGGCTTCGAGATCCCTAATGGTGTATTCTCGATCGTGGAGCTTATCGTTCTCCTTTATGATATTGCTCTCCAGAGTCATGGCCTCCTGCCCCACCTGATTCTTCTTTTCCTTTTCTTTTTCATGCTGGCAGGACATGAGTTTGCTTTCATTCAACTGCTGATAGGCCTTCTGCTCCTTTTCATTCTCCAGATCATTGAGCTGATCCTCCAGGGTTTCCTTCTCCTTTAAGTATACGTCCCTTGTCTTCTTCAGCTCTGCTTCCTCACGGGAATGTGTTCTCTTCGAGTCCTCCAGTGTCTGCAACCTTTCTTTAAGTCTGCGGATTTCCTCCAGCACATCCAGCCTGGAATTCTTCTCCTTGTTATACTGATCCCGAGCCCGGGAACGTTCCTCTTCCAAAGCCTTGTCTTTCATGACCCGAACAACCTCCTTGTAAATGGTCTTTTCTTGAGATTTCTCTCTGAACAAGAGATCCAGTTCGAATTGAACCCTTTTTATTTCTTGTTCCACCTGGACAATTTTGGTCTTCTCATCATCCAGCTCTCGCCGGAAAGATAAGGAAGCCTTTTCAATTAATGGATCTTTTTCAACCTTAAAGAGCTCTTGGGTGACAATTCTTTCTTCCACTGGGGGAGGACATGTCTCCAATTCATGGATTCTGACTTTAATTCGATTCAGTTCATGCAAGGCATGTTGTTTTTTGGTCCTCTCTTCCTCCAGGTTGATTTCTGCTTCCTTTTCCGCCAGGAGAGCTTTCAGGTTCTGAACTTCCCGGTCCAGGTTGCGTCTTAGTCTTCGTTCATCGTCCAGGTTCTTGCCCAGGTTGTCGTGTTCCCTGATGACTTTGGGATCTTTCTGTAAACGAACCAGCTCCTGAATGACGGTCTTTTCTTTCGGTTTCTGTCTCTCGAGCAGCAAATATTTCTGCTGCAAGTCAAACACGAGAGACTCCAGGTCTCTTCGTTTATGGGACGCGTCACGGACCTCCTTTCGAAGACTTTCCCCTTCCTTTTCCAACATTGGGTCGTTCAGATATTTCACCACGTCTTTGGTCACCACTTTAGTCTCGACCTTACTCCGCCTCTTTCGGCAATCATCCCTTTCGACCTTCAAATCGTCGATATTCTCCTGTATGCATTTGGAGGCGTCAGTCAGCTTACCGAGCTCATGTTCGAGATGGTCGATCTGATTGAGCATCTCTGGGGTTTTTTGCAGCTTCTCCACCTCGTTAATGACTTCCTTGTATTCAATATGGGGTTGCTGATCCATAAGAACGTCTAGATCGCCTTTAAGGATTGTGAGTTCTAACTCCAGCTGACTCCTTCTCTTTGACATTTCTTGAATCTTCTTCTTCAAATCGGCGATCTCTTTCTCCGTTTCTGGGGCGACGCAGAAGTTCTCACGCACAATTTCGTTGACCTCTACCTTCTGTTTTTTCTCATTGACGATATTGTACATTCTCTGCAGCTCCTGCACTTTTGTGCCTAAGATGATGTTGTTCTGATGTTCATCGTCACACTGTGTACGGAGTTTGGAGGATTCCTTCTTAAGCTCAGGGTCTTTCTCGATCTTTTGGATTTCTTTAATGATGACCTTTGGTGCAATCTTCCTTATCTGGTGCTCCATGGAGTCAATCTGATCCGTTATCAAGCGTATATTGTTAGTGATGGTATGTCTCTTCTGATCCTCCTCGTCGATCTGTTCCTGGAGGTTTCTGGATGCTCTGAGCATCTCAGGATTCTTCTCCACTTTGACCGTTTCTACCAACACCACCTTTTCTACCACGTTGACCGGAGTCTGCTCCACGTTGGAGATCTGCTTCTTCAGGTAATCCAACTCGTCATCGGTCAGTCGTCTCTCTCGTTTGCACATGTTGATTTCGTTACGTAGGTTTTCAGCCTCGACATCCAGCAAGGGATCCTTTTCGACCTTGGTCACCTCCTTGGTCAGCAGGTTGGGCAGAGTGGAGTTCTGCTTGACTTCCAAATTATGGATTTTCTTCATAATTCCACTCTTATCCACCTCGATGTTCTGCCTCTTCTTCCTCTCCTCGTGGATTTTGTTTCGCAGAGTAGTCAGGTTGGTTTCTGTCTTCGGGTCCCGGTAAAAGTCCACCACTTCCATCTCTTGCTTCGTGTCCACAGGTCGTTGGTTCTTCAGCATCTGAAGCTCCTCCTTGCACTGCTTCAGATTTGCCTCAGCTAGTTGGACTTTCTCCGCCTCGTTTATCATCTGTTCTTTGACATTGTTCCTGTCCCTGCTTGCAAACTGCATATTGTTGTTCTGTACACTCTGAGTTGTTGGAATTTCTTCTTGCTTCAGGGATAAACAACAATACACACTTTTAGAAACTTATTTCACAATTAGCACATCACTTGGAGCCTGCCTTATACTGGGAACCAAAGCCAGTAAATCTACAGTATTTGCTAAGCGGCTGCCCTATGTGGTCTACTGATCCAGGTTGGTTTGGGCCAAATCTGACCTCTCACAGCACCACTGTGACCTGCTAAATCTATACCAACCTAACCACCAAGCAGGCTCCAGGCTACCCCATGTCTCCCACCCTGCCCGTTCCTTCCCCATCTTCAGGGAAGATTGCACTCGAGGACCTTCCTCTTCAATCATGCCTACAGTCACCTCCCACTTCCCCTCACTTTGGCGTTGTGTTCCACCTCTGTCAAGCGAAATCCTGCGTGAGGTGTGAGGTGTGCTATATAAATGCAAGTTGTTGTTTGGGTTCAGTTCTACATTGGATCCCCTTCGCCTCCATTTCACAAGAGGATTAGACCCCAACACTCTCCACATGTTGGTTGACCCACTGTGCACGATCGATCCATCCCCTTAATTTACAGCTTCTCGGAAATTGCTCCTCAAAGTGACAATGCTTTTCTCGTGACTTTAGGAGGCAGGAGGGGATGGTTAACAAGGAAAACTGTCAACAGGAACATCAAAACTGCTCCTGAAGTGTTCAGGGAGACAATATTCACCTTCTAATATATATATACACCTTACCTTTTCTTTAACCTTAATGGCGTAATCCAGTTGTTTCAGTTGTTCTTGGTTTGAAGATGAAACTTCAGCAAATTGCTTGGCCAGGACCTTTTCCTGTGGGAAATAAAGTCAAGCGAGTCCTTAGCTGATCTGGCTCCAAGACGACATGTTTGACAACAGAATGCCAGATCTTAGAAACAAGCCCACCCTCTGTGGAAGTCTCCAGTCCATTTGCTGAGCCGGGCGGCTCGTCAGACTTGAACCTTTCTCACCCATAAACCTTTTTAATAATAATAATATCAATAAATCCTTGCATTTGATACAGTGCTTTTCACGTCTTCTGGATTAGCGTTTGACGAGGCAGCCAATTGCACACAGAGGGGTCCCAGAAACAGCCGTGGATTGAAGTGGCCAATTTATTCTTATGTTTTGTTGCTTGAGGGAGTATTCCCAGGTGTGTGCAGCGAGGAAACTTGCCCTCGCCCGGACGGAATCAAACCCAGGTCTCCTTTAATCTCACAGGTTTAATCTCTCTTTCGGTTATCCTCGGGGCCACTGTGTTGACAGGTTCCCCCCCCCCCTAATGTGTCTCTCAAGTGACCCTCACTCTCTTCCGGCTGTCTCCCTGCACACTCAGTGTGATCGCGGAGCCTGCACTGTGCCGACAGCTTGTGGACATCACTTGCCCCGTCGCTGTGACCCTCACCTGTTCCTGAACAACATCCTGCAGAGGCTGAATCTTCAGCTTCTTGGTGACGGGCTTGCTGCTGTCCTCCAGTGTCGCACAATACTTTTCGGAATTCTTTTCAAAGTCCTTCGAAGCGATCAATAACACAAAGTTAGCCATCTTTACATGCACAGACAAGTAACCTTTGGCGTGCGTTAAGGCACATGGACGTTTCTTCGGGCTTAAAATCTTTACATAGACCTCTCGGGCCGCTCGTCTCTTGTTATCTGCCTTTTGACTTCTCTTGCGATGGAGGCAATGAATTCTCCCAATTTCTCATTGTAGATCTGCTCTGTATAAGCAGAGAATGTGTGGCCTCCCCTGTTCCACCTGCGCTTTCAACCACTATGCCCGAGCCTCTGGAACACTCTTCCTCTATCCCTCCGCCTTTCCCTTTCCTTCCTTTCTTCTCCATCTTCAGAACACACTTGAAGACCTTCCTCGTTGACCCACCGTGCCTACGGTCACCTCACCTCTCCCACTGGCTCAGTGTCCTGCTCCGCCACTGTCGAGCGCTCTGGGACGCTACTCTGTGTGGGTGGGGTGGGGTGCGGGGGGCGCTGTGTAAATGCAAGTTGTTGTGGTTATTATTTAAACTAATACGTACATTGAGTGCTGACTGCAGATCGTGAGAGAGTTTGAGTGTTGCGACCTTCTCAGGTTCCTTCTTCTTGATGTCAGCCACCACTTTCTATAAGAGAAACAATTGAGTGAACTGAGGAGAGCAGCCATAAACACGAGATGTAAGACACTTTTATTTTGCCCACACAGAGTGAGATGTTGGAACATGCATCCTATATACTATATACCATGATATTATTTGCTAAAATAATTATTCCCTCATCTCTGTTTGAAGGAATCAACACTTCCTGCTTCAATTGTCTCACGAGGGAATCTGTCCTACAGGTTAACTATACAGTACCTACACCCTGGGCTGATACCTACCTCCTGAGAGCGGAGTTTGGTCTCCATGTCCCTGAGGCTGTCAGTGGGTTTGAGCTGGTTGACGGGCAGGGAGTTCATGAAGCTGTTGAGCTTTTGCTCAGAGGATTTGACATTCTGATATTTGGAATCAACGTCTTCGATCATGGCTTCCCTGTGAGCAATCACATAGCACAGCGTCAATCCCCACCCTGAGCTTCTTACCAGAGGGGCGTGGGAGAGGGGAATAGAGGGGGGTGGGAGAGGGGAATAGAGGGGGGTGGGAGAGGGGAATAGAGGGGGGTGGGAGACGGGAATAGAGGGGGGTGGGAGAGGGGAATAGAGGGGGGTGGGAGAGGGGAATAGGATCCAAACCAGGCTGACACCAGGCTCCAGTACATGTCCTCTCACCTGCGCTCCAGTTGATCTTGGATGTTGCTGTAGCGTTTATTGAGGCGCTGGACGTCGGTCTGCTGGGATTTGAAGTCAGGGCAGAACTCCTGGAAGTTCAGCTGGAGAGCCTTGCAAGTCTGATCAGTCTTTTTGAGACTCTGGTTCAGGGTCTGCATCGTGTCCTGGTCTTTGTCCAGATTACGTTTCAATCTCTGAAACAAGCCGAGAATGAGCACCAGGAAGTTTTATGAAGATTGTCAAGCTTCCCTCCCCTCCCCTCCCCCCCCCCCCCTCACTTCCTCCTTCCATCGCTTCCTCCCCTCACTCCGTTCAAAGGTCTCTTCGTTGAACTCCGTTCAAAGTTCCTCTTTGTCTGCGTTTTTCCCCAAGCTCTGGGTCTTTCTCTCAGGTTCTGGGTCCCAGAGGTAAAGGGCAGCACTGGGTCCACCCCCCCCCCCCCACCCATCTCCTCACCCACCCCCTCACTATAGAGTTCAGACGGCAGGTTTCCACCTATTTCGGTCCGTACCTGTAACTCAGCCTGCCTGTCCTGGATGGCGTTGGGTGAGGCAGGAACCACCGTTTCCTCAGCCAGACTCAACTCGTAGGGTTTGAGGACCTCATTGGCTTTCTTAATGTCCTTCTCCAGCTTGAGCTGAGCGTTGGTTCTGGAGAATCATACACAGTCAATTCACTCTCCAATACATTCTGTGGAGCGCTTCGGGACATTCTCAATGTTCTTAACACAGGCGCTGTATCGAGTGCAAGCTTTATTATTACTTTCATAATTATGATTATTGGTTGTCTTAGTATTAAGTGGATGAAAGAACCACAGTGTCGCAGCTGTGTGTGTGCACTCACTTGTCCTGGGCCTGGCTGACCAGCTCGGTGGCATTTTTGTAACTGTTCTTCATTTTGTTCAGCTTGTTGTTCAGCAGAGGCAGCGAGGAAAACGTGGTCTTCTTCGCAAGGATATCTTCGCAGTCTCGCTGGGCGGCATCCTTCTCTCTCCCAATGTCCTGCAGCTTGTTGCTGATGTGCTGTGGGCAGAGCCTGGCATTAACGCTCTTGCTACCATTTGCTCAAACCCTCCTCCACCCCCAACTGCTCCTTGCTGTCAGAAGTCCCTCCGCCTCGCCCCCTCCCTGGCCTCCTTCAAGTCTCGCCTCAAGACTCTCCTCTTCGATGGACCCATTGGCAACTCCTCCCCCTCCCACCCCGACCACCCTCTCCTCAGCTCGGGTCTGAATCAATAGCTGTCCAGCGCCTTGGGATGTCCTCCTGATGTGAAAGGCGCTGTACAAATGTAATTCTATTGTTGTTCTTGTTGTTCTATTTTCCCCATTTGTGTATAGAATCTACAGTTCAAATTGTGTCCGCGTCAAAACAACAACAACGAGATGATATTTAAAGCCACAAAAATTAAAAAAATTGGTCATTTCAATCCACGACTGTTTGCGGGGGACGCTGCTGTGCGCAATCGGCTGCCACATTTCACCCAGAAATACGCCGTCAGTTCACTTTACCAGTATATTCTGCGAAGCGTTTTGCGACGTGGATAAGATGTGAAAAGCGCTATATCAAACGCAAGGATTATTATTATTATTATTTATAGAGCGCCTTTCACAGTCAGATCGGGGGGGGGGGGGGGTTTGGGGCGGGTGGGAGAGAATGCCTTCTAAAACTTTCTTGACCAATTCTGGTGGTGGCTTGACCTGCGGACAGTCATTACGCCTTGGGACGTCCTCCCGATGTCAAAGGCGCTGTACAAAGGCAATGTTGTTGTTGTTGTTGTTGTTTACCTGCTGGTCTTTCAGGCGATCGTTGAGGCCCTGAGCGGCCGCGGTGCGGTCCACAGGGGTGTGCAGCTGTTTTGTTAACTCTTTCTCAGTCCGGTCGATGCCCGCGTTGATCTTGTCCAGTTTAGGCAGGAGATCTTTACAAAGCTTCTCATCCTTATCAGAGGACTTGGTTCCTGAGAGAGAGAGAGAGAGAGAGAGAGAGAGATCAATACAACAACAACAAAATTACATTTGTAGAGCGCTTTTCACGTTGGGAGGATGTCCCAAGGCGCAATAGAGAGAGAGAGAGAGAGAGAGAGAGAGAGAGAGCAGGGAAGAAACGAGTTGACTTTGGTACTCAATGGAGCTAGGTTCTGGGAACAATGTGCATCAAAATGGGGCAGATGGGGTTGGACCGAGGCAGAGCAGCTCACGCCAACACCGAGAGCGGCGGAGAAACGTCGAGAGTTTGAGGGCGGTGTCAATCAGGAACGTATAAGACTGGCTTTGGATGCCAGAACCCAGGGGAGCTGATGTACAGTCCCACAGTGATCCAGGGCCTCAACGGACAGGATGGTGTGAGTTAGATGAGCAGCTTGGAGGTTAGCCAGGCAGCGAGCGTGTCTTGGTGTGTCCGGGCCCTGGTTGGTGTTAGTTAATGGTTAGCCCTAGTTAATGGTTAGTGCCGGCTCTGTGTTGTTCTCTCACCTGGTGGGGAGGTGTAGGTGCTCGGCAGGCTGGACTGATTCAGACGGTTGGTCTCCACCTGCTGTTTTTTCAGGTTGGTCTCCACGTCTGCGCGCTTCTTTTTCAGGTCGTTGATGTCCTTCTCCAGCCTGAGAATCACAAATGGGTCCAGACTTTCGGGGCTGCGGTGGCTGAAAGCGTGACCGCCCTGTGTAAAGCTCACCCCCCCCCACCACCCTCCCCATTCCCCCTCTCTACCGTGTCACCCCCCGGCTGGTGACCCTGAGCCCTAGTTGTGATCGACAAAGCAATTAACGGTGGGAAGAACGTGTGGAGGTAAGAGATGACCGCACGGACTGACCTGTTGGTGAGAGCGAGAGCTTCGGGGTCCGGGGGAGGGATGCTGAAGCACACGCCAGGGGCAGACTTCATCTCACCGTTGCTGGTGGCCACCACCCAGTTGTCATCGTTGTTGTTGTGGAGGGTGAGTTTGTCACCGCGGTTAATTTCAGACTGCGGAGGTCAAAGGACACGTCACTCTCCCATTCAGCTGTCAACCCCCCACCCCCCCCTCCCTCCTCTCTGCTCTTTACTCTGCACTACACCGGGGGTGGGGTGGGTTGGGGGGTGGTGAGGAAGACCTCAGTGTGACCCGGGTGGGTGCAATGGGGTGATGGGGGGGGGGGGGGGCAAAGAGCAGATGAGGGCTCAGTGTGACACAGGAGGGAGCCCGTCCTTGCTGACATAACCGGAGTGAGTTTGTTGGATGCTGACTATCCAGTTCCTGATTCAGCCTCTAGGTGGGTGTCCAAGTCCTACATATCCCCAGCTTGGCCCAATGGAGTTTCTCTCCCTGTTACAAGGTACTGTACACGCTCACCTCACCAGGGGGAATCTCATTTGATCGAACGCCTTTGCACATTGCCCAGACATCTCAATGTGTTTCGCTAGGATTTACAATGAAGTGTAGTGACTTGTGTATTTGTAAAGAGAACAACGTGCAGTGTCCCACAAACAGCCATGGAGTGTGAGTGACCAATTGTATTTTGGGCAGACTGTTGGACAGGACACCGGAGAGGGGGAGAGGGGCCCCAGCTCCATTGCCCATCAAGTTGCCCCTTTGTTTCAGAATTCCAGTTGGCAACGTTCCTAAAGGTATATAAACTCTCACTTGCAAATAGTTTTTGTCTACAGGGTGTAATCTGATCTAAAAACTGGTTTGCTCTCTCAGCCCAGCCCAGCAGCACTGAGATCAACTCTGGTGCCAACTGCTCCCATTTTAGGCAGGTTTCATCCAGGATCTTCCTGTCTGTCTAACTTCTCTCCCTGCCCCATCACAGAGAGATACAAACAAACAAAGATAATGTTTTTGTTTTGGGTGCGACATGTCAAGCCATTGCCAGAATGGTGGAAGACTTTGATCTTCCTTCGCCTAGCAAATTCCTATGTTCTCAAGATACGCCCTGACGTACACTCCATATATAGGTACCTCCCATCCACCCACACACACACACAGTCATATCCAGCTGGAACCCACTCCTCATACACACTCAAGCAGTGATCAGTGTGTTATGAACATTGGTTAATGGAGTACAGTAACAATACAACAACAACAATATTACATTTGTTTGGCGCCTTTCACGTCGGGAGAACGTCCCAAGGCGCGCTCACTCTATCGAGCTGCCATGGATGCCTGGCAGTTATGGAGCAGCATCTCCGAGGGACATGAAATCTACTCTTCCCAGCCTGTGGTTGCGAAAGTCGATTTAAAAAAGTTTAAATATAGGAACAGGAGGAGGCCATTCAGCCCCTCGAGCCTGTTCCACTATTTTATGAAATCATGGCCGATCTGTACCTCAAATCCATAACCTTTGATACCCTGACCTAACAAATATCTATCCACCTCAGTCTTGGAAAATTTGAAGGGATCCAGCCGTAATCTGGCTGATGTTCTCTTACCTTAGGATCCTCAGCCCAGTCACACAGCGTGTTGACTGGCAAGGGTTTAGACACCGGTGTGCGCCTGGATTTCAGAGGCATGATTTGCCTGCTCTGCTTCTTCAGATCATTGACATTTTGGTACATATCAATCACCTTCTTCTCATCCGCCTGGGAGAACGAGAGTGGGAGAGAGAGCGAGCGACAGAGAGATTAAGAAAATAATAATAATAATCCTTGTATTTGATATAGCGCCTTTCACGTCTTCTAGACGTCTCAAAGCGCTTCACAGAATATACTGTAAAGTGAAGTGGCTGTATATTTGTGGGCGAAACGCGGCAGCCAATTGCGCACAGCAGCGTCCCCCACAAACAGTCGTGGATTGAAATGACCAATTTTATTATTGTTTTTTGGGGGGGAGGGATTATTATTTGGTGTGTGTGTATGTGTGCGTGTGTAGGGTGTGTGTGTGTGGTGTGTGTGTGTGTGGGGTGTGTGTGTGTGGGGTGTGTGTGTGGAGTAATGAAGCTTGCCCAAGGTGACTGCAGGAAACGGGAAAGCAGAAGGAACGCAGCAGCGATCGTCTCTGAGATACTTGCTGTTATTTAATTTGAAGCTGATACTGATGAATTCATATCAAAGCCTGGACAAGAGGGTTTATTTACCTCTTGTAAATAAGATCCATTGCACTCACCTCAAACTGCAGAAGCAGCTCAGACACAGCATTGGGGCTGCTCTTGTTGTACTTTGAGAACTTGGTGTCCAGTTCCACATTGTGCTTTTTGATGGTCTGGTCGAGAGCCTCTGCATTACGCTGGAACTGTTGAGGAGAGCGGAGAGGAACAGCAATCAGAGATCCACAAATATGTGGCCACGTAACTAGCTTTCAAATCACATCAGCAGGTAACGATCACAGCTCGCTACACTCCCCTATGAGTAAACTCTACAAAGGACAATTCCCGTGCACCGCACCCAAGATCATATAATTTACAGGGATCCTCCCTGCAGTCAGCGTCCAGCCAGGGTGTAACATCACTCACAGCGGAGGGGGAAGTCCTGGGTGATCAAACAGACACAAGATTGGTTTGGATGAAGAAAGCCTCTTTCTGTCCATCTGATCTCACTACAAACCCCGCCACCTCCAACAGGAAACTGCTTGTTGAATGTGTCCAGCAATCTGCCCCAGCCATTAGGTACCCTCTGTGTAAAACCTTCCTGGTCTCTGTCCTGAAGTCACTCCTGAACCTGCAATCTGTTTTTCTGCTGGCGGGTTTATACCCTTCAAGTACTGATCTGGGTTTACGTTTTGAATCCCATTTAAAATCTGATACCAAAGAGGAGCTTTACCCTCCGAGACGCCTTTCTCGAGACTGCCGTCTAGTCCTTCTAGTCGTCGTCGACAAACTCGTTCTACCAGCCTCACTCTCTCCTCTGCCCTGTGTCCTGAACAGCCTGTCGTATCACAGCGACCAGAGCCGTGCGGGGTATTCAACACACAGCCTGACCACAGCACCGTACAGCCTGCGGGTGGCGACTGGGGGGGGGCATCTAGACAACTGGTTGAGTGACGCAGCCCAGAGCGTAGTGACTAGGCTAAGCGGTGACGCTCTCTCTCCGTTGCTCCATTTACCTTTTTGTAATCCGCCACGTTCTTCAGATGCGCCTCCTGGCAGATGCAGAGATTCAGGAATTCCTGCCAGTCGCGTCTCACGGCCTCTTTGTGAGCCTGGAAGAAAGTCCCAACGGATGTCAGCGCTTTCCGGGTAGAGAGTCAACGCACTCCAATGACCCGAGCAGCCGGACGGCCAGCCCAGAGCTCGCCGGGATAGGCCCCGAGGAAACCCCGACAGCCCACATTAATGTACCATGTAACAAAGCTTCACAAACAATAATAATAATTCACGTGAATCCTTACAGTCGCCCTAACGCATCAACCCTACCTCAATGGCGGGGCTGCCAGGGTGTTTCAACGCGATCAACCTGTCTCCGTTCTCCTGGATCTTATTAACAATGGCCTCCTCTTCCAACAGCCCGTTCTCCTTGAAAGACTGGAAAGAAAAGAACGAAAAAGACGGTTATTTATTCCTAACCTCATTTACGTGGCCCCTCCACCCCCATCATCCTCATACTCATCCCCTAGCGATGGAGTTCACGGATTGCCCCCCTCCCACCCCCCACCCACCCTCCTCCCAGTCCAACCCACCTCGTACTGTTTGCGGATGTCCTCTGGGTACATCATCTGGTCGCTCCAGTCCATTCTCTTGATCTTTTCCTCTTGCTCGTTCATGAAGATCAGCTGTTTGCTGCAGTCCTGAACGTAGTCGTAGACAGTGTCCAGCTCGTGCTTACGCTTCTTGTCTTGGTCCTGCGCAGGAAGGAACGGGTTAATATAGGGCAGAAACATAAAGCAAATGGCGCCGGGGGAGAGAAGGTCTCACACCATTGAGAGTTTGCTGTAGATCAAGACTTCAGCAGATCTCCTAGGCACCCAGGATGTTACGGGAGTGAGTGTCTGTGTCACGACTGGCTGTGCGTTGGATGTGAGTGCAATTTAGTTTCTGCCCTGGTTGCCATCAAGAAGCAACAGGATATCTTGACTTTCCACCGGCTTTGCTGACGGAGCTGCTGTGATCATCTCTGGATCTGGGAATGGAACCCATCTCCTACACCCAGGCCAGCGTCCCACCCTGGGCAATGAGGTGTTTGCGTACTCTGTGAGTCTGGGTCAGGGTAAAGAGCACAAATCGGGACAAAGAGCTGGCAAAGGGCTTATAGCCCCTGGCTTCCCATCACTGCTGTAAACCATCCAGGGGCCTCAATGCTGAGACTCACCTGCAGCTTCTGGTACTGTTGCTGGACACGTTTCAGCTCCGTCTGAGAAAGAGAAAGTCACAGACAACAGTCAACACCACTAGCCATCACTGTGGACTCCAGCTGCTCTTACAACACCCTCCAGTCAGACAGAAACAGTGGAATCAGAAGAATTGCGCACAGCAGTGTCCCACAAACAGTCGTGGATTGGGTGACCAAATTAATATTATTATTGATGTATAGAAGGACACTGTCAGTCTCGTTAGACACCCACCCAATGTCCCACAAGATCCCTTCAATGTCCGTCTCCAATTGTAGGAAACTGAATCCTTTCCATTTGAAGGGATATTCTAGTTCCTAGTTGGGTTTTGTGGGCAAAATGCGGCAGCGAATTGCCCTGAGCAGTGTCCCACCCACAGTCGTGGATTGGGTGACCAAATTCATATTATTATTGATTTACAGTATTGATTTGGATTATTACACCCGGGAAAATGATCTGCCAATCGTCTAACGATTGAGGTTCCTACTCACTGCTAGTATCTTTAGTAAACAAAAACGCGGCTAATGTCAACGGCAAGGAATATTGTTATTAATATAATCCTATATATTAAAATAATAATAATCCTTGCATTTGATACAGCGCTTTATCAGGTCATCGAGACGTCTCAGAGCGATCGGCAGAATATGCTGTAAAGTGAATTGACTGTATTTTGTGGGCCAAACAAGGTATCAATGTCAGAGGCTGCAGGTAACTGCCCAGCGCTGGTGCTCACCGGGTTGGAGATGGATTTGCTGTTGATCTTGGGGCCGTAGGACTCGATTTCTCTGTTCAGGATATTGTGCTCACCAAGTTGCTTCTCCAGCTCCGTTAGCTGAGGTCCATACTGACCCGCGCTGATCTCTCTCTGTGGGCACACACAACAGGGTGGTGGACATCATACATATACACACACACGCGCAAACACAAACGCACGCATAAACGACTGAGGCGAGCTCGAGGGATCTGTGCTGGGGTCAGGACAGACGGACGGACGGACACGTGGAGAAAGGGGTGGAAGTTCATGATCTACCTGCTTCTGTTCTATGACTTGAGGCCAATCAACGGAGGAGTCGAGCTTGGACAGCTCAAGTCTTTCATATAGATCGCGATATTCAGAGCATTGCTTGGCCCAGCGTTCGTGCATCTTCTTGACACTGAGCACACACAACCACAACAACAACTTGTTATTAGCCATCGACTCTGGCCAGAACATCATCTCAATAAATAATAACCTTGAGCATTTCGATCCAGCTCCTGGAGGTCGCCTTCAGTGCGCTTTGCATGATTCATTGGAAAGTGAATCGACTGTTGAGTTTTGCAGGTAACACACAACAACTACTTGCGAGATTCCAGCCCGTGCCTCCCTCTGCTCTATCATTATTGTACTGCGTGTATATATAAACTCTCCAAATCCTGTAATTAAATGACATCCTCGGCCCTAACTCCTGAGTATCCGTTCTTCTGGATGTAAACCATCCAAACCCCTCCATTAGATTCTAATCCGCATTGAAGAGGAAACTTCTCGTGTTCGGGAGAGAGAAGGGAATAGAGAGGAGAGGAGCTTGTGATAATAATCACCATTGCATTTGATACAGCGTCTTATCACGTCTTCTAGACGTCTCAAAGAGTCTCACAGCAGATTGCTGTAAAGTGAATTGACTGTTATATTTGTGGGCGTAACGCGGCAGCCGATTGCGCACAGCAGCGTTCCCCCCCTGTCCCGTCCCCCACAAACAGTCGGGAATTGAGCCACCCCATTTTATTATTATTAGTTCTTTTTAAAGGACTTATTATCCACCAGCCGACCAAAACTGCGTTCCTACATTCCGCTAGGTAAACAGAGGCGTGTGTGTGTGTGTGTGTGTGTGTGTGTGTGTGTGTGTGTGTGTGTGTGTGTGGAGTAACGGAAACTTGCCCAATGTTTCGCCCTGCCGTGGAATGGAGCCCGGGGCCTCTCTCTGGCGAGGAGAGCGCTGTAAGGGTTACGCTACAGGACTCTTGAGAAGCCCGAAGGAGAGCGTTGGTAACTGCGTGACTTACTCGTTCTCTATCTCCTTGCCCTGCGGGTGTTTGAGCCGGCCCACCTTGTCGGCGTCCATGAACATGTCCCTGAGCAGCACCTCCGAGCGGCTCAGACTGTCCTTCACCACATCTTGGTATCGTAACGGCTTCTTCTGGTCAAAGTATATCTTGTCCTGAGAGTGGATTGAAACAAAGTGGTCCGGGGTGGGTGTCAGTCAACAAACGTCTCACCGTTTCTGGCTGGTGACTGACAGGATAACGCAGCCACAAGTAATAATAATAATAATCCTTGCGTTTGATAATTAGCGCCTTTTCACACGGATGCGATGTCTCATAGCGGTTTCTCTGGGGGTGGGGGGGGGGGGGTGAATAATAATTTGGTTAGTAATAAGAATCTGTGCATTTGATCTGGCGCCTTATCGCCCTGTAACCTGAGCTCTGCCTGCGTGGCGATAGAGATGCTAACACGTGGCAACACTTTGAAAGAGCTCCTGTTACATTTACAGTGAACCGCAAGCCGTGGGGACGTCCTCCCGACGTGAAAGGCGCTTCACAAACGTAACTTCTTCTTGTTTACAACCGAGCCTGGTCACTTGGGGGAAGTGCCTCACACACACACACACACAGATACAGACACACACAAGCCTCTTTACAGAGATGAAGCGAGAGCTTGGGCTAGGGTTAGGAAGGGGAATGGCCAGTCGAAGAAGTTCAGCGGAGTCACGAACGAAGAGAAACACCAATCCCGAGAGAGGTGGGTGGGTGGGGGGGGAGGGAATTCGATGCCAGGCAGAGAAGAAATTGTATGGCAACAATTGGGGGAGGGGGGAGGGGGGGACGGGGGGAGTGGGGGAAAGGGAGATCCCGAGGCCCACTCACCGCTTGTAGTTTGTTTTCGGTGCTGAGGATGTCGTGTTCCACCTGGTCGCCGTTCGTCTGCAACCGCGAGATGAGCACGAGCATGTCATTGCTCTGTGTCCTGCAACGAGACGGCGGCAGAAGCGAAACATTACAACTGTGCGGCGTTCAGCGGCCTTGCTTCATCAACTGACAACAGCAACGACGACAACAATAATGACAAACAGCAAAATGACACTTGTATGTTTAGTGCCTTTCACGTCAAAGATGCGTCCGAAGGCGCCGGACGGTCAGATCGGGAGGGGCAGGAGTGGTGGGGAGGGGAGGGAGAGAGTCAGGAGCGGAGGACGAGCCTCGCCTTGGAGACTGCCGCCAGTCTGGGTTGGGTTAATGATCGTTGGCTGCTGGGCACGAGGTTGTATGTGTGTGTATGCTACACGAGTCCTGTTGGATCCACAGGAATCCTGTAACAGAGCAGTCGCTTCAAATGGGTTCAGAAAAACCTTAGGCCATGTTGAGGCACTATTCCCTGTGTGGGACTCACAGACCTATCTTGTGGTGATTATATAGTGGAATTTATAGCAGTGTGATAATAATAACTTGTACTTGATTCAGCGCCTTGCATTCATATTGGGAGGCTGTCTCAAAGTGCTTCACGAAGGATTTACTACGAAGCGTAGTGACTGCGTGACGTGGGGGGGACTCCCGCTCCGCGGCAATGGGTGACATCAGGGCGGAGTCCCCACGGATCTGCGAGTCCCCCGTTACATCACTAGGATTTCCGTTAAAGGAATTTAATTGGCACGCGGTGAAAGTCACGGCCGCCGGCATTAGCCGCCCGGGGGGGGGGGGGGGGGGTCACTGAGGAGCAGTGTGTCACCTCAGCCACAACAACAACAACAACAACTTGAATTTATATTTCAGCCTTCGCCCAGCCATGCACAGTACAACAACAACAACAACAACATCAGTGTGTATATACCTCCCCTCACGCAGGGCAGCATCTCAGAGCGTTTTAACAATAATAATGATCCTTACATTTGATAAAGCGCTTTTTTACATCTTCTCAAAGAGCTTCACGGAATATACAAAAGTAAAGTAAATTGAGTGTGCATTTGTGGGCAAAAATACAGCAGCCAATTGCACCCAGCAGCGTCCCCACAAACAGTCGTGGATTGAAATGACCAATTTATGATTGTATTTTTCAAGGGGTTATCATCAGGCTTGTGGAGTAAGGAAACTTGCCCGAGGTTTCACCCTGACCTGCTGGAATCGAACCCAGGTCTCTTGCTTGCAAGGCGAGTGCTCTAACCACTGAGCTACAGGACTCCACAGAATATTTAACAATATTTAATGTGTTTAAGTAGCAGGATTGGACACTGAGCGACTGTGAAAAGATAGGTGACCCTGAAAGCAGACCCTGAAAGCAGCTTTTATTATATCTTTCCTGTTTCTAACGCCAGACAGAGTTTAGTAACACAGAGGCCCTGACAAGGGATAATTCCTCCCAGCTTTAGCCTCTATACAGCTTCATGTTCAGATGCAATTTGTTTTCTCTGAGGTTATCGCACTCCCCATTGTGGCTGCCCTCCTATCCCACTTCCCCTTTGACTCATTAGAGACCTTGAACTTTAAGGAGCGTCAAAGGCTTGGGTATAAATCACAGGTAGGTTTGGGCAGGAACCTGTGAGTCAGGGGTTAGAGAAACAATAATGAATTGGTCTTTTTTTCCATCCACGGCTGTTTGTGGGGGACGCTGCTGTGTGCAATTGGCTGCTGCGTTTCGCCCACAAATATACAGTCAATTCACTTTACAGTATACTCTGTGAAGTGCTTTGAGACGTCAAGAAGACTTGATAAGACGCTATCTTAAATGCGAGGATTATTATTATCGTTATCAGTGATTGTGACATCCCACAATAATACCTAGCTCGTCACCCACTCACCATGAGTTATTGGTCGATAAAATCTCACAAAGAGTGGGGTGTTGTTGCTGGCGTGTAACGCTCTCTCCCCACCCTGAATTCCTGACATATTTCTCAACGTTTTGAAAACCACATGCTTTACATTACAGTGCGTCCACCTGTACTTAGACCTTGTCAGTCCAGCCCAGCCCAGCGGGGGGGAGGGGGGCGGGGGCGAGTGGGTCTGGCTTTCATGCCTGACAAGCTATCGGTACAGGTGGATTCAGTAGATTGTAATGGCAATTTCCATGTCCAGGTGGGATGCATCGAATTCTCAGTTTGGTTTTGATATTTTCAAGCACGGTGATGAGATATATATATATAGATATCTATATATATATATAATATATATCTATATATATATAATATATCTATATATATATAATATATATATAAAAATAACTGGAGCAGTGAAGTTGGGGAGGAGGGGAAGTGAAGAACTGTGAATGGTTTTACTGTCCAATTCCAGGTTCCTACAAACAACAACAGCAACAACAACATTACACTTGTGCAATATGAATTCAACTGGCTTCTTCCGCTCTGATAGTCACTGCCCCAGTGTGAAGCTCCATATTGAGAGTTCACTCTGTCTTTCATGCTTCCATTTTAACATCTGAAACAGTGACATTTGAATGAAATCTTTGGGATTTAGAAAAATATATATTTTATTGTACACACGCAGTTTGCTCTACGTGCCTTGGGTTCCTGTTGATTTCAATTCAAATTTATGGAAATGAAGTCGGTTTGAACCTCCCAAACACACTCACGCTCAGCTTCTCTCAGATTCCAATCCTCCCAAACTCGTTCGCTCCCAATCCCGCATTTCCCAGTCGAACTTTCCAAACTCCCATTGGCTTATTTTCCAAATGTACCTCATGTGCTTTCAGTTCCTAAACCCGAAACTCGACCAGCTCCTAACCCCCAAATCCCAATTTATTCAGCTTCGGGAAACAGTTCGCAAAAGCCCACATTCCAAGGTTCAAAATACAGGGGAAAAAAAGCCCCCAAAATACACAGTCAATCGACTTTACAATATATCCTGAGATTTCTCAACAATAGGATAAGGTACCAAACACAAATGCAAGGATTATTATTATTATTATTATTCAAATTCCTCAGTGTGTTGAGCTCCTAATCTCCCCAATCCCTCGGTCTCAAAAAAACGCATTGAAATCCAAACTTCCCAACATCCCAAATCCCACAGAGCTCTTATTCCCCCCCAGTCTCCAAAGCTATTTGCAAACCTGCTGCTTAGAGGGGATCGGTAGAGCCACAAACAGCCAGCACACGCAGCCCACAAGCACAGGCTCACTGGAGAGAACGTTTAAACTAAAGCACAAGTACAAATTCAAACAAAAGACTTATCCTATTGTTCGACACAAACCAAGTCAGATCCCTGATCAAACCCGAATTCTGTACAAAACTAACGATTTGACATCGACATGTACGGTCAAATGATGAGGCTGATTTACCTGGAGACTTTCTGAGGAGTGAGATACTTGGACATCTTGTCTGATCTCCAGCGAGGAGCGAAGCTGGCTTCCCTCTATACAGGCTCTCAGTGTGTGCCTTGGTGTGTGTGAGATGTGTGTCTGTGTGATTTCTCGGTGTGTGTGTGTCTGTGTGTGTGATCTCAGGAGCTCTGTTAAAACCCAGTTTCAGGGAGGTTCCTGTGCGCAGTGACAAGTGATCTGGGAAAGATGAGGCATAAGTTTCAGGTTAATATAAAACTCGCTGAACCGGTTGCGAAGAGAATGTAAAAGGCAGCACAGTAAAACCGGTTGCCCCACCCACCCTCTGCAGCCCAAATATTATTCACATCACATCTAAAGTCCAGGCCATGTCACACAGCCCCGTAACAGCTGAAGCGGTGGCAGGATTTTATTCATTGATTGCGGAATCAATAGGGCAGATAGGAAAACAGTAAGACGCTCTCGCGCACATGAAAGGCTCTATGTAAATGTGACTGGTAAGAGGAGGAGGTCATTCAGCCCATCCAGCCTGTTCCACCAGTGTATTGGATCTTGGTGTGACTTTTAGACTGTCCTTCTTGTGGAAGGGGGGGAGGGGGGGGAGGGGGGGGGGAGTGGGGAGTGGGGTGGGGGGGGAGTGGGGGGGAGTGGGGAGTGGGGTGGGGGGGGAGTGGGGGGGAGTGGGGAGGAGTGGGGAGTGCTCCTTGGAGCTGAACTGGCATGAGATGACATGTTTGGCGACGGAACGTCAGAATCGAGGCAGCCCTCTGCGGTGGGCTCGGCAGTTCTGTCCCTGAGCCAAACGGGACCACACGGTCCTCAGAGGCACCAGAAACATTCCCTGACTTCCTATCTCACATTGGGCCTTGGGATCGTTCAAGGTTCAACCTGAACCACAGAACAGGCGGAGAAGAAATGAGATTAACGGCACCTCTAACACTGCATGGCTCCCAGCACTGGACCATAGCAACAGCCAACACTGGGAACTCAAAGTCCTGACTCGAGGGCTTGGAGTCCTGTAGCTCAGTGGTTAGAGCATTCGCCTCACAAGTGGGAGGCCCGGGTTTGATTGCAGCCAGGGCGAAACCTTAGGCAGGTTTCCTTACTCTGCACACCCGATAATAATCCCTCAAGATAAAAATAAAATACTAATTGGGTCACCCAATCCACAACTGTTTCGCCCACAAATATACAGTCCATTCACTTTACAGTTCCGTATACTGTATTCTGTGAAGCGCTTTGAAACACCTAGAAGATTTGAAAAGTGCTGTATCAAATGCATGGAGTATTATTATTATTTCTGTATTAATAATTAAAGTCTAGAATTCAGTAGGCGATAAGATTGTTAGTTACTTAGAGGGTGCTAAAACTATTGCAATTAAAGGCTCTATTAATCATTCTAATCCCACCCTTGCTTGACAGGTTGGTATTTCCACAGGACTCAAGGTTAATTCGCCCTGGTTCCAGGCTCTGGGTTGCTGGCAGAAGGACTTTGAAATCGAGTCTGATTTTGCAGGTATGTTCAACGTTGGTGCTACATATCTGTATCAGATAATGTAGGACGATGGAAAGAATGTCAGTGACTTTAGCAGAGAAATGTTGAATGGGCTCTTACTGCTGCGTTCCTCACATACCTCCCAACACCTCTCTGTTTTTCCACATTCCTTAAGTTTTTGTTTCAGTCCTTTGCTCGGCCTGGAAAGTGACCACCATCTCACTTTATCCTGAAAGCCCTTTTCATTAACAATGGAACAAAGCCATTTAGCTTCTCTAAGAGCACATTTCATTGCTTCTCCTTTGAGACCAATTATTTCAGTCCCATTCAGGCCAATCCCTCAATACAGATCAAGAGAACCTTTGGAACCCCAGGAAAGCTGATACCCATTCTTAACATTGGAGTCCTATAGCTCAGTGGTTGGAGCACCCGCCCAGCAGGCGAGAGATTTGGGTTCGATTTCGGGCGACCTGGGGCAAGTTTCCTTACTCCACACGCATAATAATCCCTCAAAGAAAAATTGGTCATTTCAATCCACAAATGTTTGTGGGACGCTGCTGTGCGCAATTGGCTGCTGCCCACAAAGTATACATTGAATTCACTTTACAGTATATTCTGTGAAGCTGCTTTGAGACGTCTAGAAGACGTGAAAAGCGCTCTATCAAATGCAAGGATTATCATCATTATTAACATCTGTCCTGCTGTCTTGTCTGAGATGGGCTAATTCAGCACGGACTGGCAGGGATTCAGGCCTGGAGACATCATGGGGCGATCACTCACAGACTGAACCAGACACCTTTTACAAGAGAAGTCAGAACTGCACCATAAGCATTGTCTGTCTCCCTGTAAGCATCAGTCACTCCTGCCTGTTCACTGTGGCACTCCATCAAAACACCCTCACTTTTCCTGCTCCATTCGTTTAGTAATGTAACATGCTTGAATTTGATCACGTCATCCAGACGTTTCAAAGCGCTTCACAGAATATATACTGTAAAGTGAATTTAACCGTGTCTTCTGTGGGCAGTACTCCAAACAAAAATCAGTAGCGTTGAGTGACCAAATTCATTCGAAATCCCACAGAATCCTATGTATCTAAAGTTGTTGTTGTTGGTTGCTGAGTGCGAGCCGCTCCCATCATTGTGCAGACAAGTAAGCAGCTTCCACAATCCCGACACAAACCCCAGTCCTGCACGTCACCATGTCTTGTGAACACAACCGGGAGGGCTCTGGGCATTCTCCAGTCTCCTTAGTTACTTACCATTGTAGTGAAACAGCTGTGTCTAATCCTATCTGCGTTGCACAATATATGCATTGCTTTGGTATTATTGCTTATCCACTCGTCAGAACATCGGCGACTTACACAACTAAGTGTGAGCATTTAATTCCTGTCACATCGCACGCTCCTCTCAATACTTCATTCAAATTGTACTTATTCCTAAATTTCTAGGGGCCTAATTCCTACATGGGTTAACAGTGGGGTGGGGGGGGCTGAATTGAGTTTAAATGGAAGTAAGAGTGGAGTTATCAGCTCCCATCTCAAAACATTCAGGTAGAGGCCCTCCAACCCATTGCTTCACATTCAGCCAGAGTTTCCAACCCCACCTTCTGCTCATTCCAGCACCAATTTGTTTCTGAAAGTGCATCCAGGGTCCCAGGCAGAACGGTGCCTTCAACCCCATGGCAACTCTCGAGCCATCAACTCTACAACTGTACCCACTGATGGTGAACAGGCTGATGTTGATTTGCAATTCGACAGCAAGGGAGTGGCCAGGATTAGCACCAGAGGGGAGAAGAGAAAGGGAGAGAAGCGCAAGAGGTTAGAGCCAGGCAGCACATAATGGGACAGACAACAAGTGTTGACAGTCATAGGGAGGAAACCAACTACAATTATATCTGTGTCACAACAGTGGGGAGGAGGGGGAGACGAGCGACATTCCAAGCACAAAACACACGGTGTGTACTGTACAACATAAAAGCTTCAAGGGAGGTGGGTGGTAGCTTGAGTTAGCTGTTGCTGCCTTGTCAATCCCTCGGCCTGGGAAAGCAGCCCAGACTGATAGGATAAAAGCTTCTCTGTTTCGAGGCTGTAATAGAGACCCCTGAACTTAAGCGTTGAACTAGTTCTGGGTGGGTGTAGACCAGCCATGGCAGGAATCGATAGGCGACCTGTACAAAACGGTTCATTCTGCAGTCAACACAAGACACAGATTTAGTTCAAATGTTTTACTGTAGGACCTTTGAAACAAAGCAAATTTTCATCCAGTTATCAGAGCCAGAGGCAGCACGACAGGAACAATCTTTCCCAACATCCAAAAACTCAAATCATTGAAAGTTTTTTTTTAAATGTCATTTCAATTGAAATTCAGATATACCCTCGATCTTAAATCTAAATATACCTTCCATCTTTTTTTTAAAAAATCTTCTGCGCAGATCCCAGGTTGCACTGGCTCACGAAACTCAACCGTACAGATCCGATTAAAAACAAAATAAACGCTTGAGAATTTAACTCAATGATGATCTTTTGAACACTCGGGAGTCAACTGCACAAAATCTGATGAGGAAAATAGTTGAGGTGGCTGTGGGTACCGGCAGACTGAACTCAACCCAGCAAGGCACCAGAAATCTCTGCTCAAACCCACTCACTGGCAGCACTGTAGGGATTTTTTGGTTGCTAAAAACTTTTATAGATGTGAGAGCGATGCTTGTTTCATGTACCATTCAGTGACCCACTCCACACCCCAACCCCCCCCCTCCCCTCCCACTCATACACAAGTATGTAGTCTCCACACCACAGAGCCCCTCAGCGGCAGTCAGTGTCAGACGTTTGGCTGCTGGTGTCAGTTCGCAGGAGGGAGAGGTGTTGAGCTGCTTCAGTGTTTCCCTACAAAATACAAATTGCACTATCGCACTTACGTTCCGCCCATCTCCCCCCCCCCCCCCCCACCCCCCCCCACAACCAATGCAGAAAGGACCCAAATAATGTCACAGAACCGTGTCAAGTGCCACCAGGCGGAATTATACGCCTTCACTACACCACAGGCGACAGAACCAGGCTGGGTATCGGAATTAATGGACTGATGGCAAATTTCTATTCTACCCCAGCTGCCCCCACACTCATTGATCCTTTAACCAAGTTCCATTTCCAGGTAGGAAACAGAGGACACGTTTGAACGGATCTCACACTGGGACGGGACCGTGTGACTCTCAGCGATTGCCTAGCGGTGCCTGCTGGACATTGCCAGCTCTCTCTACATCTAATAAGACGCAGGGGGTTCAGTTCAGTCTGCCGTCGATCGCTGGCTTTGTCCACAGTTTATGATGTACAACAGTAGAATCGTTTAAACTCCATTCAGGTGTGGGCGCTGGCTGCTGTGTGGAACACAAGGTTTTAAAGCCATCCCCTCCCACCCCACCCCGGTCCCAACCCCAAAGGTTAGCCGCGGAAACCAAAGAAACCCTTGATGTAGCCAGTGAGGCCTCCTCGTCCTTTCTGTTCCACTTTGTCTTCCAAGGGTGGGAATGTCGCGTGATTCAAAGCCAGGTCGAAAAACAGCGGCTTGCAAGGGATGGGCTGGAAGCGCGGTGGGAATTCCACCAGGAGGGCGTGTTTTGTGACCAGGGAGGGCTCGATGGAGAAGACTTCCAAACGCTCTGCTAGAGGCTGTGGGAGAAGAGGAGTCAACAAGGTTACAGTCAGCGCTAAGCGCACGGCAGGACATGGCAACTGTTCACACATTGCCCGGGTTAACAAGGAACACCACGCACCTTTGCAGAGCTAACTATACCAACCCTGACTGTGAGGTACTGAGCGCCTGCTGTGCTTTCTGTGATACGGTCTATAGAATATTAGTCAGCAGGTTCTCTGAATATCCACCGAGCTCCTGACCTGACTGCTGTGAATCCCCCACAAAAAGACGCCCTGATAAGTGGCCCGAGTTCAATGATAAGCTGTACTGTTTAAGCCGAGTGCCTCTTTAAAGACTGCAGGCTCACCAAACAGCCACTTTCTTTCCTTCCACACATTTCACGTGTTGAATGTTAACCCGACCTTGTATAATCACAGTACAGCACCGAAGATGTACACCGCTAGCAACAGTGAATCCCTTACCTTGTTGTCTTTGACCTGAAGCCTTGACACCATCTCAGAGACCTCGTCTGTGTCTGCGGAAACAGGAATGAACACCCATAAATACGTCCGTGCATTTATACAGCCTCTCTCCAGGCGAAGCAACATCTCGGAGCTCATCGCTCGATGGTGTCAGAAACCGAGCAGCAGGTGGGAGAGGGAGCTCGGGACAATCCTGTACCAATCACACACTCTCCCACTACAGTGCAGAGGGCAAAGCCACCAATACTCCCTCCTCAACACAAATGCTACGGTATCAGAGCTAGTCATGGTTTGACACGCGTGCTTTCCATTTTTGCAGCACTTTGCACAAGAGAAGCAAAGGCTTCCCCCCGTCGGTTCCCCTGCTAAAATAATAATAATCCTTGCATTTGGTAAGAGCGCCTTTCACATCTTCGAGACGTCTCAAAGCGCTTCATAGAATATACTGTAAAGTGAATTGCCTGTATATTTGTGGGCAAAACGCGGCATCCAAATGCGCACAGCAGTGTCCCCACAAACAGTCGCGGATTGAAAATGACCAATTTATTATTGCTTTGTTTGAGGGATTATTTTATTATTAGGCGTGTGGAGTAAGGAAGCTTGCCCAAGGTTTCTCCCCGCTCGGAAATGAACCCAGGACTCCTGTTACTCCATTTTTAGAGCTACAGTTTTAAAATGACTAGAGCGGCATTCGGCTGAGTAAGTCAGCGCACTCACCCAGAATAGCAGCCGCCTGTAGAGAATACTTCTCAGCGTTCACTCGAGCAGCGAGTTCCCTCATATCGGGGAGATCCTGCACAAAACAGGGCACAGTTAATCCACGTCACAGGGAGACCAGTGGTCCTCAGCTAATCAGCTTGAATGCTTTTGAATGACGTTCGCCAAACATCTTACCTGCAGGTTGTTTGTAGGCTTGCTGGTCAGTGTCTGGAACTCTGAGATGTACTTAAGCACTCGCTCGTACAGGACCAGCACCTCACTCCACTTCTTCACTAAGACGTAAGACTGAGCGATGAAAAAGCACCTGAAATGCAGGCAGAGACGGTGAGAGGCAAGTCACTCATCTGAGAATCAGATTTGACGCTGCACAAGGAAGACAGAAAGATTGGTATCTGGGGGAAGGGTGGCATCAAATCGCCCAAAGGGCACTTCTTTATCAGAATCCCTCATGATCTCGCAAGCTTTGGAATTAAATCTTCACACTGAATCTGTATGAAGCGAGCCGCAATAGAAGGAAATAAAGAGCATTGCTGCAAAGGACCACATCCAACAACACAAGATTCTAATCATTCTACAGCCACAAGTGGTTGCGATATGTGGATATGGCGCATAAGGTGAAGGGGTGCCTGTGATGCAGGTGGTCGAACAGTACAGGACAAGACTAAATGTTACAGACTAAAATAGAGTGAAAACCAGGCTGTGTCCCAGTGAGCAAGTGTCCAGGGTAAAATTGCAGCGATCTCAGGATGGATTCAGTGACCGTATAGCTGGGAAAGGGCATCGTTTAAAGCTTCAAGAGACTGGTTTGAAACAGGCTTCAGTCACTCTTTGGAAAACTAACTGCTTATTTTAAGACTGAGTCTATTAGGGATTTAACAGTGAGGGGAAAAGGCTTTAGATAATGGAAGTGCAACGTATACAGAAACATCACATCGACAGATGTGTTCACCGCTCCCTATGGGTGGAGCTTTTGCAATGTTTCTATTGCAAAAGTTACTTGAACCTTGCTTCTAAATTGCTTCCTGAATGTGAAAATCTTAAGGACTGACTAATCAGTTTATTTCCTGCCCTCCAATGGCTCTGTAAGCCATTAAACCTCTACACTGGAGATACAATAGTAAATCAAAATAATGATGTCATTATTAATAACAAAAAAAGGGATTATTATAATAAAACACTTGGCAAGGAATATACTGTAAAGTGGACTGAGAGTATTTTGTGAGTTAAGACTGAGCCTCTGCATTCCTTGGTGGGGCAGGCGGGCGGGCGAGAGGTATCGAGGCTCTTAGTTCCTATTCCTTTCTACTGTCTAAACCTCCAGCTGAGATATGCACCTGGTGACATGGGTGAGGATCAGAATGGCCTGAGCAAGAATTCTCCCACTGTCAAACAGCTCACTGTGGTCACATATGGCAAAATGGCCGTGTGTGTGTGTGTGTGTGTGTGGTGTGTGTGTGGTGTGTGTGTGGTGTGTGTGGTGTGTGTGTGTGGTGTGTGTGTGTGTGTGTGTGTGTGTGTGTGTGTGTGTGTGTGTGCGCGTGCGTGCGCGTGCGTCGTGTGCGTGTGGAGGGAGAGGAGTTGTTTGAGGTAATTACCTACACAATCGTTTGATCACCTCTTTACCCACCTGTAGGCTTTGTAAGCTAAAGTCTTCAGCTCCACCTCCTTCTGGAAGTTCTTATCCTCCTCCAGCCCCGGGAGTTGGGTCAATTCAGACAGATTCTAGGAGAGTACAACATTCAGCGGTAAACAGCAACCTGGCAGCCTGTACCCCTCATCTCACCCCAGCCGCCCACCACAGTGCAGGAAGCAGCAACGAGAACTCTGGATCTACACATTCCCCCTTCCATCCACCTCGGGGACATTAAATACTAGTCTGTTAGAGCCCTGTTCACAGTAGACCTCCTCCCGACTGTCCATCCTTGAGTGGCTCTTGAATCCACAACATGGGGGAATCCAATTTCCTAATCTCACATTTGTGCTCCTTCCTTCCAAGTAGAGTGGCCTCTTCATCAACACACAACACAACCCACTCCACGTCTCAGTTACCAACAAAGGCATTTGCAATTCACCAATTGAGTGATGCACATTGTGACTGTTCAGAGGAAAGAAGCTAAACGCAGTTTCAACGCACACAGCACCGGCAACAACGCAGACTCCTGTAGCTCCTGTACAGCGCCTTTCACGTCAGGACACTCCTCACGTACCTGCAGGATGATCTCATACACGCGGATCAGGTCCTGTGGCCTCAGGACTCGCTTCCCATCGTCCTGAGTCAACTCGTTCAGCTGCTTCTGCAAGGCCTCGGCCATGCTAACATTGCGTTTTATCGCTGTGGACAATTTAATGTAGGCAAGGTAGCTGCAGAGACACAAACAGGAATAACTGGTGAGCAGCACACAAAATACTGCAGATGCTGGAAATCTGAAATAAAAAAACAGGAGTCAACAGGTCAGGCAGCATCTATGGAGAAAGTGAGTTAAGGTTTCAGGTCCACGACTTGTTCTGACGGAAGGATCGTGGACCCAAAACGTTGCCGTAGATCCTGCCTGACCTGCTGAGTTCCCGGCAACTTCTGAAGCTGTGAGTGAAGGTCAGTCGTACAAACCCGGAAAGTGTATGTCTGTTTAACAGCAGCAGAGATGCATTTATATATTAGCTCGGAACTCTGCCTTATGCAGGAGATGTGATGTACAACCTGCAGTCACGAGCAACAGCCACAAGTTGGATTACACTTTAATATTGGGACAGGTCGACTGATATTTCTGCCTACAATGGAACCACATACAGTCCAACCGCATGATGCAAAGACAAAACATTTTAGTTAGATGTACAAGATTTTGTTGGGAGAAAGAAAGAAAAGAATTCACGTCCGCCTAATGTTTTCCATGTTCTGAAATATTGCCAATTTGCTAAGCCAAACAAGCCAACCACAATGGTATTTTCCTGCGCTGTAGATGATTTGCTATGTTCCCCCCTCTGGGAGGTGTGGAAATCTAACCCAGGACCAGCTCCTACCTGTGGAGATATTGCAGAATGGAAACCTTCCCCAAATCAGGCTCGAGAGAACGTTCCCTCTGCTTCTGCATCTGAAGAATTCGCAGAGAGAGCGAGAGAGAGAAAAAAAGATTAGAATCACAACTAACGGTTAATATGGTCGGCTCACCACGGAGTGGGAGTCTTGCAGTTAAGCGGCGTTACAGATACGACTCGCTCTTTACAAAGTTTCACGTTGCTCCTTACCGGGTCAGCCTTCAACTCCTCACGGACAGCCTGGATGGCATCGCGACATTCACTCAGCAGGCTCTCGTACAAACGTTCTTTAGCCTCGTCAGTCGGAGCCTGTAGAGCAAGTTACATAAACAGCAACAACAAAATTAAACTTGTATAGCACCTTTCATGTCAGGAGGAAGTCCCATAAAGCTGCAGGTCAGCCTCCATGACCGTTAAAACTGAGTTGAATGTACAAATAAGTGTTTGGTTTGTATCTGATGATTATTTTTGTGCGTGTGGTCGAGGTGAGTGATGCTGAAACCGGATTAAAAATGTGGATTTTTAAAAATTATTATTCTTCTTCATCAGTGAAGACAACAGGTTAGATCCAGAGTAAAGCTTCCTCTGCATTACCCAGTCAAGCCCTACTGCAACTTGTACATACATCACAGTTTTCCCTACGCCACCACATCAAGCTCAATACAATGCGTTAAACAGCTTGCCTCTCAAGAGGTACACAAACTACACATTGCCAGTTTAGGAAGGAACCTTGGGTCCCTGTGTAAACTGGGTTCAGACTGTACAGCCATTTCATGTAGGTGCTTTTTTCAGCTGGAGCCCATCATAGCACCAGCCTGAGAACAGTGTGCACACTGCACCAGTCGTGGTCCCCCGCCAACTATATCAGAGACTGTGCAGACTAACTAGAGTCCAGTCACTATGGAGTTAGGTGAGCTCAGACAGTGTGGGTACAACCATGTCTCACCATCCTTGGGAGAGGAGGAAAAAGCCTCTCGTTTGCATCACAGGAATTTTGGTGCCGCACGTTTTGTGTTTGCAACCGTCCCTTCGCTCCTCTCCTGGTTCCCCTATATTTTAAAGCCTGCGTCGGAATTTAATAGGGAATCGGATTTACACTCAAAAAGATCTGCGAGGCTATGGGGAAAGAGCGGGGGAGTGGGACTAGTTGGGTAGCTGTCAAAGCCGGCACAGGCACAATGGTAGGAATGGTCTCCTATACGGCAGGATTCCACGATTACCATCAGGGACTCTGCTATACAGAGCATGATCTGTGTGCGGATTTTGCATTTCATGCAATAGAAGTTTGAAAGAGTATGTGCTGTGACTGGATGTAATAAATAAATACCAGTACATGTGCAATACTGTAACAACTGTAAATACTCTAACAAGAGGCAAACTAAAGGGATCCTTGAGGAGTGGAGAGATCTCTTTAGCTGGTTAGGGCGTTTGTCAATCAAGAAACCCAACCTAATTGAGGTATTTGGGTTTGGAGTAGAATGCTGTTGGGCTGGTTTGGAACCAGCTTGGAGATTGTTTGACTATATAACAGCTTTCTCCGGGATCCACACAATAGGAATCCAACCCCACCTGCAAGTGTAACTGCTAACACTAAGCTCCGAGACAAATGGAAACATTCCTGACCAAAGATACCACAGTGGTTAGTCCTCACCCTCCAGAAGTTAAATGAGTAATACAGTATATCCTCATTATAAGGCAGTCATTGGGATCCATAAAATTCCAACCCATTTTATAATCTTATATTATTATTTATCCAATTAATCTTTCATTTTTTCAATCATTTCAACCCTAGTGTTCATCTTGCTCGTAAATAAACTTAAGGCAAGTTTCCTTACTCCGTATGCCTAATAATAATCCCTCCCAAATAAAACCACAATAATAAAATTGGTCATTTCAATCCACGACTGTTTGTGGGGGACGCTGCTGTGCGCAATTGGCTGCCGCGTTTTGCCCACAAATATACAGTCAGTTCACTTTACAGTATGCTGTGCGAAGCGCTTTGAGACGTCCAGAAGACGTGACAAGCGCTGCATCAAATGCAAGGATTATGATTGTATTATTATTGTTATGAATGAGGTGCCACCATGAGCTTCCCACAAGTTGGGGACACGCTGTAGTGCACTGTAAGCTTGCTACACGTCAACTGGGCAACAGTGAAACCCACCTTGTAACAGGGCGCTTTGTAACTCAGTCCTGTTACCTTCTGTGAAATAAGACGGCAAACTTCATCTGGTATGTCAGAGTAGCAGTACGGGTGCTTACTCCCGTTTAATTTACTAAAGGGAGCTGAATTTATACACTCTTCAAATCAATTTCTCAGTCAAAGAAAGTGTGTCACTGGAACATTTCTCTCCGCTCTCTCTCTCTCTCTCTATCATCTTTTTGGTTATAACTAGAGGCATTGTTGTTACCCTTGCATGTTTATCGAGAGCATTCCATTTCCTACAGTCACCCGAGTGGGCAGATTTAACACAAACCGTCATTTGAACGCAGTGACAGAAAAGACCTCCTGAGCCAAAGGGTGGGAGTGCTCCAGGCTGTTTCTAGTGATTCAAGAAACTAGTTCAATTCCAGCAACTCCCTTACTAGCACACCTCTGCCCACATAAGTCATCAACAATCCAGTTCATCCCAAACTCCCGGCTCCCCGATACTGCAGCAGGTGAAACACAATTATAATAATCTTTGCATTTGATGTTGCGTCTTATCATACAGCTGTCAATCCCTGTGCTGAGTTTGCTCTGTGACCTGGGTTGGTGAGGGAAGAATGAAATCCCCACCCCTTACAAATAGTGAGTAAGATAACGTTGGGGAAAGGGAAATACAGAGCTAGCTCTCGATTCCGCAGCACGGGAATACGGGCGAGCTAAGCTAACACACCAACAATGGCTGCTAGGGCTAGGTCGTCTGGGACACTGAATCTCGTTGTCCGTTCTCTGTAATGTTCCCTATTACCCCTTCGGGTAACTTCTGACACCTGCAGGTCACAACCAGGATCACTACTGTACACAACCTCAGAGCTAGTGATGACTCAACACCGTACACATTAATCGGCTCACAGAATAGTGCTGTCCACTGTCCGCACTCCACCACCGACCACATCCCACTAGTCACCGCCACTCCCCTCACCACCAGGCCCCGACACACCCCAACCTCGCCCCACGACCCTCCCCCAAATTCTCTGAGTAACCGACCTCGCCTATCCTCTATCTCCCGCCAACCCAGATCCCACCCCCGGCTGGTCAGGTTCCCCGCTCTAGGATATCAGACCTGGACGGTCAGCGATCCCCTCACCTAGTGCCATACCTGGGCAATGGCCGCTTCGTTGTCAGCCAGGCCGAGGAGAAAGATTCTGACTTTGTCGATTTTCACCGGGATGACCCGGCCCCTCCACTCCACCTCGCTCATGGTGGCCGCCTGCTTGGCTCTGGTCTGTGTGATCAGCGTCTGGGGGGGGGGGGGGAGGAAATGACGAGCGAGAGAATCACCGACAAGTGACGGGCGAAGGATTATAGCCCCTAGAGTTACGCGGAGAGAGAGAGAGAGAGAGAGAGAGAGAGACACGGGACAGTTGGTCCAGCTGGCACGCGCTTTGCTCACACAAACGGAATCCTCACTCATTCCATGTGACACGGCGAGTGGATCACATTCTGTCATCCAATCACATTCGTCCAAATGCCAACACCATAGCTTGGCACTCTTTTAATGGGATTGAAAGCGAGAGTCCGACCGAGTCACTGCTCTCTTCGAGTCAACAAGATTCATATGGACTGTCCAGCATCTTGGAACAACCCCCCCGATTTGTGAAGTGCTACACAAACCTATGCTTGCAGTGTATCACAGAAAATGCCATGGGTGGTTATGACAGTGGAACAGAACAGAAATAAGTAAATGAAACTTTACATTAGCCAGTGTTGTATTCCCAGGAACTGCAGGGAATTCCTTTACCACAACCGTGACATATATCGATGTGTAAAATGCTCGTGTTCTACGCCACGTTCTACCACTCACTCGGGACACAAATATCAGTCAATTCTAAACAGTAACTGCTTACATCCAACAGTCCCCCACTCTCTCCGGATCTTAGTCGCATCTGTATCAGCTCATTCATGGCAAGTGGGTCACCTGCCAACAAACAAACAGCAGACCTCAGTGTCCACATTTAACAGCGATGCAACTCGAGTACACAATAAAGCAGGCTGGATTTAGCATCACAATCCCATCTTGGACAAGCTGATCGGCCATGTTCCGCAGCATTTACAACAAACCCAGCACCATGTTGGATGGTTGAACGCAACATTTAATGGCCGGTTAGTTCAGGGGAGGTGGTGGGGACCAGTCATTTGAGTTGACTTTCTTTGGCTTCACTAGACCCGCAGAGGACCTGCTCCAACACCATTCGGAGTCAGCGAGTGTCCCTTACCTATATTGTAGTCACAGTAGCGGATGTTGGGAGAGATCTCGTCCACACGCTGGCGGTACAGCACAGCCTGCTCGTCTGTGAAGGCACTGGCTAACTTCTCATAGATTGTCCTGTCAAAGGGTAAAAGTTATACATTAAAAGTTCAAAGTCACCCTTGTCACGCAACATTCACACTTACTTTTCTTTTTTTAAAAATTACACTCAGCTAACAGTTATGTTTGGAAGTTTAAACAAGTAGCACAAAGTCTGCATTGTAAAGAGGAATATTACTCACTTGCATGTGTGCAAAGCTTCCATCGCACGCTTCCATTCCTGCAGCTCAAACTTCAGCATGCCCGTAAGATAGGCAGTGTAGGCCTGAAAGGAACAGGAAACACAGTTGTCAGCACAACAACATCATCCATTTGTGTAGCACCCTTTACACATCCAATAGAAGAAAAGTACAGAGGGACTGAAACACTTGAATCGTATTTTCTCATTGGAACTAATTTAGTGAACTCAAGTTAAGTTCTTGTGTGAAGAGGTAACTTGCTAAGATATAGAAGTTGCTGCCTTTCCATTCTGCTCAGTCCAATTACTGGCCAGTATAAGCATAAGTAAGTAACTAGCCACTCTCACTACCCCATGCAATTCTTCTCCGAATACTTTACCTGGGCTTCTAGTTTTGTTTTCGCATCGACGCGGTTGCTCTCACACAGGCGTTCCAGTTCCTCACCGTGTTTGACGGCTTTCTTCAGCCGAGAGAACAGATGGAAACGCTTGCGAGGCTCGGTGTTGGCTTCCTGTTTCAGCTGCATGGCGTAGCTCCACGCACGCTCCGCGTCCATCAGAACCAGCAGCAGGTACCTAACGCCACAAGCTCAGGGTCAGACAGGACTAAGGCAATGGACCCCTGGACCTCGATCACCTCACCATGTCTGAAATGCCACGGCTACACAGATAAGATACTTGGAGGTGGTTAAAATGACGTGGAACTGCCATTTTCATTTTACCCTGTTTTAGAGCACTGGTTTGTTTATAACTTGATGGGATGTGGACCCCATTCACACACACCACACACACACACACACCACACAGCCAGAAACTCACACGTCAATGTCAGCTCATTAGACAGCCGCATGTTGTGGGTGACCTAGGGCATTTTTTGAAATATAAACACTGAGCATACCAGCAAAAACAACAGCTTTTACAGCCTCGTTATAAAGCAGGCTGGGATTTTACGAACCTTGAATACTGACGCTCCATGTATTTATCTCCACTTTAAATCAGCCTTTCAAACCTTTGTTTCCCAGGGAGAGATGCCAATAAGATCATAGGGGTAGTGAGCCCTGCACCGCAAAATATTAAGCTCGGTCTCATTGCATAATCAAAGTGACCTTGCAGCACCTGATTTCTTCTCCTACCTGTTGTCCGAGAGAAGCTCTGCCGTCACTTTCTTGCCCGTGAACTTGTGTCTGTTTCCCATCTTGAAGCCCAACGTCTTCCTGAGACGCCGGAGCCTGCGCGAGCAGTACCCCCTGTAACCCATCAAAAACAACCAGTGAGCTCAACAGCTGGAACCCTCCCCCACCACCAAACAGCCATCTTAGCCTGGGTACAGAGAAACACCACAGGATGAAAGCTCTTCTTCTGAAAGTACAGACTCGGGCTGGGGTTCCACTCCACGAGGGCCAGACCATTATCTCATCAAGTCACCATTCAACGTGCAAGTCCAGACAGTGAGTATTAGCAGGCAATAGTAGCAATGAACAGTATTCCAACTCCATTAACCGTTCGGAACGAAGACCAAAGGTGACTGAATGGATGTTTGTAATGTGTCAGTGTCTGAATGCTGAGCTTGTGTGCTGTGGACAACATCAATGGGCAGAGGCCATACATCCAGCACACCACCACTGACCTGTATCTCTGGTAGTCCTGATGCCGTAAGCCATGCTGCTGCTGAGATTCCTTGATGATCTGAAGGACTGGATTTTACACATCAAGGAAAACGGGACTCAAAAGCTCAAAAACATTATAAAAGCACACCCAGTAACTATTAAACCATCCATCCTTATGGTGTTAGTCAAGGCAACAGCTGCCAAATTACCGACACACAAGGTCACTTCCAACATGGAGTGAGAACTGGCGCACTACGGAAGGACAGAAAGCAAAAATATTTGATTTCTCCCATTGTTTATGTTACGATACAGCTGTAAGTGAAACGCACACTCCCGTGACTGAAGTGGAATCTGTCTGCCTGGTGCTGTTACACCACATTTATTGTCCCAAGGAGTTTGGTGCCATCCAATTCATTCAAATTCAAGCCATAAAGAGTTGCTGTATAATCAGAGAGGGATAAATCCTCCCAGAGGCCGGATACAATAGTCGTTTATGAATTAGATTGAAAACAAGCAGTGTAAATTGAATTAGAATTTGGCCAATTCGAAGTATAGATGCCCGGTACTTATGGTAAACAAGAGGAAATTCTCATCAATGAAACTATCATCTGAAACAGCTGGAGAACTCCCTCGCTATTCATGTCAACTTCCACCGCCAGATATTGCCACGGAAAAAAACTGCGCAGAATTTAGAGCAAGCAGGATATCGGGCAGAATATTATATGGCTTCGGAGTACCCAAACCAAGAGTTCCATACATCCAGCCTACACATGGAATTCCCAGTACGATTGTTGGAATGAAGTTTGCACACTCTCTCCCTCCCTGCTGGGACACATCCCGCTTTACACAATCGCAGGGAGTATTAGGCAAGAGCCAAGGCTTGGGAGTGCGGGGTGGGAGGGTGGTGACTGATGGAGTTTAACCAGGATATGGGGGGGGGGGGGGGGAGGTATAAACCCAGACCTTTCTGAGCTGGAGACTGAGGTAGGCAGACAAATATAGGGAAGTGAGAGAGGGAGGGAAGGGGGAAAGGGAGGGAGGGAAGGGGGAAAGGGAGGGAGGGAAGGGGGAAAGGGAGGGAGGGAAGGGGGAAAGGGAGGGAGGGAAGGGGGAAAGGGAGGGAGGGAAGGGGGAAAGGGAGGGAGGGGGAAGAGAAGGGGCAGGGGGAGGGAAGGGGAGGAAGAGGGGGGGGGGAAGAGGGAAGGGAGGGAGGGAAGAGGGAGGAAGGGAGGGAGGGAAGAGGGAGGAAGGGAGGGAGGGAAGGGGGGGCAGAGGGAGGGAAGGGGGGGCAGAGGGAGGGAAGGGGGGGCAGAGGGAGGGAAGGGGGGGCAGGGGGAGGGAAGGGGGGGCAGGGGGAGGGAAGGGGGGGCAGGGGGAGGGAAGGGGGGGCAGGGGGAGGGAAGGGGGGGGAGGGAAGGGGGGGCAGGGGGAGGGAAGGGGGGGGAGGGAAGGGGGGGCAGGGGGAGGGAAGGGGGGGCAGGGGCAGGGAAGGGGGGGCAGGGAAGGGGGGGCAGGGAAGGGGGGGCAGGGAAGGGGGGGCAGGGAAGGGGGGGCAGGGAAGGGGGGGCAGGGAAGGGGGGGCAGGGAAGGGGGGGCAGGGAAGGGGGGGCAGGGAAGGGGGGGCAGGGAAGGGGGGGCAGGGAAGGGGGGGCAGGGAAGGGGGGGCAGGGGGAGGGAAGGGGGGGCAGGGGGAGGGAAGGGGGGGCAGGGGGAGGGAAGGGGGGGCAGGGGGAGGGAAGGGGGGGCAGGGGGAGGGAAGGGGGGGCAGGGGGAGGGAAGGGGGGGCAGGGGGAGGGAAGGGGGGGCAGGGGGAGGGAAGGGGGGGCAGGGGGAGGGAAGAGGGAGGAAGAGGGAAGGGGGGGGAAGAGGGGAGGGGGGGAAGAGGGGAGGGGGGGAAGAGGGGAGGGAGGGAAGGGGGGGCAGGGGGAGGGAAGGGGGGGGAAGAGGGGAGGGAGGGAAGGGGGGGGGGGGGGTAATGGGGAGAGAGGGAGGGCAGGAGGGTATCAGCACCCCCTCACAGTCAGTTTGTACAGTAATTCCATTCACAATTACAGTTAGGGATTGACAAGGCTCTGTTTGAGTTGGTGTTGTTACACAGTGTGTGTCCCCCGGGCCTGGGCCTGGCCTGTCTGTCCCCTCCCCCCCCTCCCACTCACACTGACACGTCAGCTCTCAGGGCCGGGTCACCGGTCGGCCACTTGTTGTCGCCGCTGAGAGCACGAGACCCCGCTCCCGCACCCCGAGCCGAGCCCCGGGTAGACACCCCCACCCCACCCCGGGCCTCGCCGCGGGAGGATACTCTCCAGGGACAGCGAGGCTCCCAGTCCCGCCGCTCGATTCTCTTTATCTTCCAATCCGTCCACCACGTTCTCCCGCGGCGCCGCCATCGGCCTGGGCCGCGCAAGGCTCACTGGGATACTGGAGGAACAACCGGGTATGCTGGGATACTGGAGGAACTAGCGTGGGTGGGGGGGGATAGAGGGAGGAGTGAAAAGCCGAGCTGGCCACGCCCTACAACCCGGGTGTTAGTTTAGCTCAACGCTAACGCTCTGGGCTCTGAGCCTGAAGGTGGTGGGTTCAGGTCCCGGGACTCGAAATTCATAACTCAAGCTGATATTTCAGTGTGGTAATGAGATGCTTCCCTCCTGTGTTACCCACATAATACACAGTCAATTCATTCATAATATATTAATGATAATAATACATTAATAATAATCCTTGCATTTTGATACAGCAGCTTTTCACATCTCATTGACGTCTCAAAGCGCTTCACAGAATACACTGTAAAGCGGTTGACTACTGTATATTTGTGGGCGAAACATTATATTCCTTGTGAAGCGCTTTGAGGCGTCTGGAAGACGTGGTAAGGCGCTGTCTCAAATGCCAGGGTTGTTTATTATTAAGTGGAATGAATTAAAACCTCATTCATCTGGCTTGTTTCACCTTAACCCCCGCCTCGTCAACCTCCCGAGCCCCCCTCAAGTCCTCCCTCAGGAGGCCTCCACTTCTCCACCGTGCCAATCGGTTGTGAAATTGTCCCGCTAACGTTCACCAACGGATATTCACCAGAGTCACAGTATATTCTAACAGGTGCCGGTACATCAAACGCAAGGATTATTGTTCTAGTTATTATTAAGGAGTGTAACTCCGTTCATTTCAGTCAGCAGAGGGCAACGTATCCACGCAGGTGTTGATTTCAGGAAACAGCAATGGTGCTGAAAGTCAATCATGAACAACGATCTTGCATTCAACATTCGGAGCCTTTCACATTCGGAGGCCGAAAGCGTAGTGACTGTGTATTTGTCGGCGAACGCAGCCGCCCAATTCACACAGCAGCGTCCCCCGCAAATAGCCACCGAGACCTATTTTATTTGGAGGAATGGTTTGGCCAGGACAAATAGCGCCGTGGGATTTTTAACGTTTACTTGAATAGGCAGACAGTGCCGTGCGAATGTAAACACTATATCTATGTTACGCCAGCAAATGCCTCCTGGTCCCGGTCACTGATGTCGGGGCCTGGATTGTCACATAGTGTTGGCTGAGGCTCCAGTACAGTGCTGGGGGATGTGCTGTATTTTCAGAGCTGACCAACTCTACCCCCAAATAAAATTGATTTGATGACTGTCTTTGAGACATCGATGTGTGCATATGGGCTACTGCATTCATCCACTACTTTACCTCGTTAATAACAACTTGCATTTGTATAGCCCCCCCACCCTCCCAATCCCCAATCCCTACCCCCCACCCCCCCCCCCCACCCAGGCCAGGCCAGGTCTCAGGGTACTTCACGGTGACGGAGTCCGAGGCTGCGCCTGGGGGAGGGGAGGGAAGTGGGGACCGTAAGGGTGGTCAAAAGAGAAAGGTCTTCAGGAGCGACCTGAAGATGGGAAAGGAGGGAGGGGGGGGGTGGGGGGGGGGCGAGACAAAGGGGGTTGAGAGAGGCATTTGAGAGTTAATCCTGGCATTTGAAACGGTATCCGTAACACCGAACGGTCTCCCAGCACTTGACAGGGAATCGCAAATGTAGTGACTGTGTGCGGTCGCCACCGCTGCCGCATTTTACCCAGAAAATATACAGTCAATTCACTACATTCTGCGAGGCGCTTTGAGACGTCCCGAAGGCACGATATGGCGCTACATCAAATGCAAGGACTATTATTATCCCGCGATTCAATCAGATTACAACGCTTGCGATTCCAAGACGCGTTGAATCGCGAGAAACTTAAGCCTTGACCCATCAGCGCATGTGCACTTTCCGCCTGCAATGAATTAGGTATGCGCACTGTAGGTTAACGATTAAATTAATGATTTCATACAGTTTGCCGTTAACTCACTCTTCCACACACATGCACTCTTTTACACACACACACACTCACACACACAGCCACCTTGCACCTCACATATACTGTAATCCCAGAGGGAGACAGACAGATTTAGCCCATAGCTCAGGAACTCAACGCTGGAGAGAGGAGTGATTGCTTGTATGATTGACTCCAAGACCCTCAACATTGACGCCTACTCAAATGTCCCTGGTAACCAGCCAGCTACTTTATAGCCCCCTGTCTTTGGGCAGAGAGAGGGAGAGAGAGAGAGAGACACAGAGCAGCTCAGTCGAACACAGGACTAGCCAGCTCCAAACCCAACGCTGATAGACAGAGATTCAGAGAGAGAAAGATTCAGAGAGGGAGAAAGTCAGAGAGGGAGAGAGCGCGCGAGAAAGAATTAAAGACACGCAGAGAGAGATTTCGAGAGGGAATAACAGATAGATTCGGGAGAAAGATTCAGGTGATAAGGAGAAAGATTTAGACAAGAGAAAAAGTTTCAGAGGGAGAGAAGTTCGGAGAGAGATTCGGAGAGAACGGTTTAGAGGGAGGAGGGGAGAGAAACAGACAGAAGTGGGTGGAGTGTGATGGAGATATAGAGGAAGATTAGGGAGAGAGACAGACAGACATAGGGAAGGAGCAAGAGAGACATAGGGAAGGAGCGAGAGAGACATAGGAAAGGAGAAAGACAGGCAGAGGGAGGAAGAAAGACAAGACAGGGAGAGAGACGGGTGGGGGGGGGGGGGAGAGGGAGAGGGGGACAGGGAGAGCGAGGGAGGGAGACAGACAGAGACAGAAGGGGAAGAGGAGAGGGAGAGAAGGGAGGGATGTACAGCAATGAGAGCAGCCGGGGCCAGTCTGAGACGTGGGGGGTGAGGGCAGATTCCGTGTTGGTGCCCTTGCTGTTCGGTTTGATCCTGGCTCTGGGGTCAGTGGGCAATGGGCTGGTGGTGGCAGAGTTACTGAGACAGAGACACAAACACAGACCCAGCACCACACAGTTATTCATCCTGAACCTGGCCATTGCGGACCTGGGGTTCCTCCTGTGCTGTGTGCCTTTCCAGGCCACTATCTACACACTCCCCAACTGGCTGTTTGGACCTTTCCTGTGTAAAGCCGTGCATTTCTTCATCTACCTGAGTATGCATGCCAGCATCTACACTCTGGTCGTCGTCTCTGTGGACAGGTCAGTGTCACACACATACACAACACACAGCACTGACTGACTGACTGACACTGAGACACGAGGCAGGCAGAGAGACTGGGTGTGAGAGAGAGAGAGAGACACTGAGAGATTGAGAGAGAGATACTGAGAGATTGAGACAGACAGAGAGGCACTGAGAGACAGAGACACTGAGACACACAGGGAGACAAGCCGGAAAGAGGAGACAAGAGAGAGGAGGGATACTGAGACAGAGAGAAAGAGGCACATTGAGAGAGAGATACTGAGACAGACAGACAGATAGAGACTGAGAGAGACAGATAGGCTCGAGAATGGCTCGTCTAAACACTGACAGGAGATATTGGGCTTGACTGTCTGGATGGGGCTCCAGTAGAGGAGGGATGGAGCAGGTGGGGGATGTGAAGTTAGGCAGGGAACTCAAATACCGCTGCAAATGAACTTTATGATTTTATTTGCCTAACGAAAAGGTTGTAAACGGGCTGATGGTGCACAGGTTCCCAGTTCAACAATGAAGTCCTGTGTTACTCAGTGGTTAGAGCACTCGCGTCACAGGGGATAGACCCGGGTTCAATTCCCGGCAGGTCAAGGCGAAACCTTGGTCAAGTTTCCTTAACTCCTCACACATACACACACACACACCTGATAATAATGCCTCAAGAAAAAAACCAATAATAATTTGGTCATTTCAATCCACGACCGTCTGTGGGGCACTGCTGTGAGCAGTTGGCTGTTGTGTTGCGTGCCTATATATAGTCAATTTAGTGTCACTGTACAGTATATTCTGTGATGCACTTTGAGACGTCTCAAAGATGTGATAAGGTGCTGGAACAATTGCGAGGAATATTATTATTATTATTTTTATTATATATAAATTGTATAAACACCCAAGACGTAACACATCTGAGTCTGGTTTAGTTTTCCAAAAATCACTTAGATCTCTCTGCACCAGTTGCAATGTATAAAGCAAATCATCTCCTAACCCCTCCACCTCACTTACCGGCTCTATGGTACATGTGCACAGTGTAGATTATTGATGAAATTAGATTTTATACATTTGTCTGTAATCCGTGCTTTGTCTGTCATATTAAACGTTGCGGTCCTGATCACTACTGATCACTCTTAAGTGAGCTTCGCTGCACTTCACATTTCTTAAATCGTCCAAGGGAAAATGAAGGAAAATATAAATTTGTCTGTCGTCAGCAGACCAGGTTAGAGCGTGGAAAAATAAGAACGCATAACTCTGGAATATTCCCAGATTTTTTAATCATAATATCATGAAAACTTTGTATAAATATTTACCGCTTTATTTACATCATTTCGATCTGCGTCAAATTGCTCAACTTCACTAAATGCGTCCAATCAAGGGCTGAGTGGGGGTTGGATTTTTGTCAGCTTGACATATACACGGTCCCATCACTGTGTTTAAAAGTCTCTAAACCAGACTGAAAATTCCATATAATCCCATATATATATATATATATATATATATCATAAATATATCTGAGTTTGATTCCAGGCAGGGTGAAACTTTCGGCAAGTTTTCTTAATCCACATTATCTGATAATAATCCCTCAAAAAAAAATTGGTTATTTCAAATCACCACAGTATGTGGGGGACGCTGCTGTGCGCAATTGGCTGCCGTGTTTCACCCACAAAAAGACAGTCAATTCACTTGACACTATATTCTGTGAAGCGCTTTGAGACGTCTAGAAGACGTGAAAAGCGCTATAACAAATGCAAAGATTATTATGATTATTATATTATTATTATCACCTACTCCTGGATTGGAATCCGCTCTCTTTCCCTGGAATGACCCATTCTGCCTACCTAACCCTTGAGATTATTGGGCACAGGTTGGCAAGAGCCAAGGCTCTCGGGGACCTTAGAGAGTGTGTTGGAAGAATTGCTGGAGTCTAATCAACGAAAACCAACAACGTACATTTTCATTCTTTTAATGAACTTGTTACGTGGCACCAAATAAAATACTTTTTTGAAAATCCCTGCACACCACATCCCCGCCCTCCTCGATTTCCTGGGTTATTTCTATTGGATTTGTTAGGCAAGACTTGCCTTTGATAAATCCGTGCTGACGGTCATGAATCAACCGGTAGTCTTTCCTGGTGAGTTTTGAAGAGAACAGAACACTCTGCAGTCAGAACATTCAACATACGCACCGCCTTGCTTGGTCAATTGATCACTCGATTTGGAGACCAGCCTGACTTGATGCAACGGCATTTCATTGTCGGTGATGTGTTCTGGCGAATGATTCCCCTTTGTGTGGTCTACAGGTTTGTGTGTCAGCCTGACGCCATCGGTGGCAAGACTGTGGATTCGGACCCAAGCCAGAACTTGGAACCCGTGTGTGGTTTATACTGAGACAACTCGCTCTGTAAACCCACACTCTCTGATTAATCCCCTGTTTTTCCATACTTTCTCCTTTCCTGTAGGTACCTGGCAATTCGCTATCCACTGAGATCCCGAGAGTTACGCACTCCTCGGAATGCCATGACCGCCATCTGCGTCATCTGGGCCCTCTCGCTCGTCCTCGCTGGCCCCTACCTGAGCTACTACCAGTTGGTGAGGCTACCGGGTGACACGGCCATCTGCCTGCCAGTCTGGGACCATCACAGACGCAAGATCATGGATATCTCCACCTTTGTCTTCGGTTACGTCATCCCAGTGTTGGTCCTGATCATGGCCTACGCAAAGACCATCAGGTATCTCTGGATCTCTGTCAATCCCATGGAAGAACCCTCTGAATGCAGGAAAGCGAAGCGCAAGGTGACCAAGATGATTATCATCGTGGCCGCCCTCTTCTGCTTGTGCTGGCTTCCCCATCATTTAGTCATCCTGTGTTTCTGGTTTGGCGATTTCCCATTGAACCAAGCCACCTATGCCTTCAGGCTCCTGTCACATTGCATGTCTTACGCCAACTCGTGCCTCAACCCCATTGTCTACGCTCTGGTCTCCAAACAATTTCGCAAAGGCTTCAAGAAAGTCTTTCACTGCCTGCTGAGGAAAAAAGTCACCAACGAGGTTCACATAGTTCAAGTGGCTCAAACATTCAGCACCTTGGAGGCTGGCTGCATTGGCACCTCCGACCCGAACGCCAAGTCTGACAGGCAAATGAGTGAACCAGAGCATGCGCTTCAAGACACCAATGTCACCTTCAACGTGATCTAAACTCCCACAGGACTAAAGAGTTAAGGCCAGGTGTGGTAGAGCGATCCCATCAATGGACTGTCCTGGATTAACATGATAAGTGGATCTCTCTCTCAGGCCGAGTTGGTAAACCACACAATGAGAAGATCCAAGCTTGTTCGAATCTCGCCACTTGTAGATTTTGACAAATGGAACTTTTTCCTACACCTGGTGAAGATCTATGTTATTACCTGGACTGTATGGATTTTGAGAAACAACACACATTTCTTGATTGATTTATCATCTGTTGAACAAAAGGACAACAGGACACACTTCCTCCTCCAGAGCCACGAGATTCATTGTGATCCTTGTCAACAACATCCACGGCCTGTTCTGTGGCCTGACTCCGTTTCTAGAGTTTATTTACCCCCCCCCAATGAAGATCTAGTAAAGGCTGTACTCTCCTTAGAGCAGGTTAAAAAATCCTTACATTTCGTATCGTGCCTTCACATCAGGACCAGCCCAAATCGCTTCACAGGTTACGCTGCAAAGTGTAGTGACTGTGTGTTTTCGTACGTGAATGTGGCCGCCAATTTTGCACACAGCGGAATCCAGCAGGGGGGAGCGTTGGCCAGGGCTTTTGAGACGTTCTTGATGCGATTGGCAACGTATCAAATGTGGGGATTGTTAGTGTTATAATTAATATTACTCGAAATACCAAAGCGTGAGCCAACGGCCGACACTCGCTCTCAGATAAACGCGTCGTTATAAATTCTCCATTGTTTTTGCATCGAGAGGCATTGTGAAATAACAACTTGTACAATTCCAAAAATGTCGAATACTTGTGTCTCGAGCTGTTCCTCTAAGGTTGGTGACGGTGTCGCACTCTGTGTGAACCATCGTACACTGATTGCTTGGCTCTTAAGAGTGGAAGACCAACATTAATTGAATACATTAACGCATTCGCTTCAAAAAAGGCAATCACTCAGGGACAGACCCCCTACATGAGCATGCAAATACAATTAGCCAAACCAATCCAGCCAGTTAAACATTAGCAGCACTCAGAGACTGGCATGCTGTCTCTCGGGACAGCTAGACTCACAATATCCAGATCAGAGTAGGATACTGATCTTTCGCTTTCTCTCTCGTTTCTTGACTCTCTCTCATCGCTCTCTCTCTCTCTCTCTCTCTCTCTCGAGCTGTCTCTCTGTGTCAGCGAGATGGGCACTGAGCTTCTGTGTAATGGAAAAAGAGATGGGGGGGGGGGGGGGGGGGGGGATGGAGTGGGAAGAAATGAAAACAACAACAAAATTACAATCGTATTAACCTCTCGTTCTGGTGTCGGGTTGAGGAATGGCTCGCCTTGAACTTTAATCAAATAACGTATTAACAATAAATAAAAAAGCAAAAGTCGCCGGGAACACTCAGCAGGCGAGGCAGCATCTATGGAGAGAGGAGAGTGAGTTAACGTTTCAGATCAGTGATCGTTTGTGGGAAAGTTATGGATTTACCAAGAGGTTAGGAACGGGCAGAGGAACTGCGTGTAGTGTGAGTGTAAGTACGACCGGGCTGGGATTCACTTGAGATGTGTCTGTGGACCATTGGAAGCCAGGAAAGGAGGCCTGATTTACATTCTGCTCAGTCGCTAATGGAGATCAACGATAAGCAGTTACTGATGGAGTGCTGTTATCAAGGGCTGTGTTGGTGCCAGCCATTCCTTAAAGTCCTCTGGTTTATTCAAGCACAATAACAGTTCTTAACATGGCAGATGAAGTTTAATGCAGAGAAGTGTGAGGTGATGCATTTTGGGAGAAGAAATGAAGGGAGGCAATATAGGCTAGATAGTACAATTTTAAATGGTGTGAAGGAACAGAGAGACCTGGGGATTTGTGTTAGTGACTCGTTGAAGGTGGCAGGACAGGTAGACAAGGCTGTTAAGAAGGCATATGGGATACTAGGCTTTATAAATAGGGGTTTAGAGTACAAAAGTCAGGAAGTGCTAATTAACCTCTATAGGACTTTGGTGAGGCCTCAGCTGGAATACTGTGTTCAATTCTGGTCACCACACTACAGAAAGGATGTGAAGGCATTGGAAAGGGTACAAAGAAGATTTACTAGGATGGTGCCAGGATTGAGGGACTTCAGCTATGAGGAGAGGCTAGATAGGCTAGGGTTATTCTCTCTGGAGCAGAGAAGATTGAGGGGAGACCTAATAGAGGTTTATAAGATCATGAGGGGTTTCGACAGGGCAAATAGAGAAAAACTATTTCCACTCGTGGGTGAATCTGTGACACGTGGTCACAGATTTAAAATAGTTTCAAGGCGAAGTAGAGGGGAGCTGAGGAGAAATTTTTTCACTCAGCGAGTTGTTCGAATCTGGAATGCATTGCCTGAAAAGGTGGTGGAGGCTGATTCGATAACAACTTTTAAAAGGGAATTAGATCTTTATTTAGGGAGAACGGGTCTATTAGGCTATGGGGAGCGGGCAGGGCAGTGGGATTGAATCGCTCTTTTCAAAGAGCCGGCACAGGCTAGATGGGCCGAATGGCCTCCTTTTGTGCCGTAAAATTCTATGAATCTATGAATCTATGAATATCCAGATCAGAGTAGGATACTGATCTTTCGCTTTCTCTCTCGTTTCTTGACTCTCTCTCATCGCTCTCTCTCTCTCTCGAGCTGTCTCTCTGTGTCAGCGCGATGGGCACTGAGCTTCTGTGTAATGGAAAAAGAGATGGGGTGGGGGGGGGGGGGGGTGGTGGAGTGGGAAGAAATGAAAACAACAACAAAATTACAATCGTATTAACCTCTCGTTCTGGTGTCGGGTTGAGGAATGGCTCGCCTTGAACTTTAATCAAATAACGTATTAACAATAAATAACAAAGCAAAAGTCGCCGGGAACACTCAGCAGGCGAGGCAGCATCTATGGAGAGAGGAGAGTGAGTTAACGTTTCAGATCAGTGATCGTTTGTGGGAAAGTTATGGATTTACCAAGAGGTTAGGAACGGGCAGAGGAACTGCGTGTAGTGTGAGTGTAAGTACGACCGGGCTGGGATTCACTTGAGATGTGTCTGTGGACCATTGGAAGCCAGGAAAGGAGGCCTGATTTACATTCTGCTCAGTCGCTAATGGAGATCAACGATAAGCAGTTACTGATGGAGTGCTGTTATCAAGGGCTGTGTTGGTGCCAGGCATTCCTTAAAGTCCTCTGGTTTATTCAAGCACAATAACAGTTCTTAACATCCCTCCTTCGTTTAACCTGTTTACTTCTCAGGTGCCAGCCTCCCCTGGCCCTCACTATCTGCCATCGGTAGAAACCAAGAGATAAATATACACACACAGACCGGTGTTGCCACATACCGGACTGTATATGTGGCTCAGCAGCCAATTGCACGCAGCAGTGTCCCACAAATAGTCATGGATTGAAGCGACTAATTTATTATTGTTTTTGGGGGGGATAATTATCAGGTGTGTGTGAAACAAGAAAACTTGCCCAAAGTTTCACCCCGACCTGCCCATTTCCCTGGCTCTAAACCCTCCCTCCCTGGCTATAACTTTGCAGTGTTTCTAGCGAAATAGACATCAAGTGGTTCTGTGGAATGCTCAGAAGCCGTGCCAGGATCGAGAGGAAATCCAGACGCATTCGAAATTAGAGCATAAATAAGCGTTCATTATGAAATAACTGACACGGCCAAAGGCAGCAATGAATTACTACGCGTTAACCCAGGATGTGTTCCTTACAGTATCATTGAGTTATTGTAGCTGTCGGGAGAATGTTTGGTCTGCCGCGAGCAGCAATAAGTTACAGGAGGTTTTAACAACGTGTTTTCTATCGCTCTTTGTCTCTCTGTCTCTCTGTCTCTCTCGCTTCTCGTCTCTCATCTCTCTCTGTCTCTGCAAGTGACTCAGATAGACCAGGGCATGGGACATCAGCGTCGCACATTACAATCCATGAGAAAAATCTCACAGGCAATGGATTCTGAAGTGTGTGTGAGGGTGCGTATTGTGTGAAGATGTGTATGTGAGGGTGTGTGTGTACATATGTGAAGGTGTGCAGTGTATTTGAGGGTGTGTGTGTTGTGTGCGAGAGGATATGCATGTGTATGTGAGGGTGTGTATGTGTGTGAGACAGTGTGAGGGTGTGTATGTAAGGATGTGCGTGTGTATATGCAGGTGTGTGTGTGTGTGTGTGCGAGAGAAAGAGTGCGAGGGTGTGTGTCTGCTCCTGGGTGGGGGATGGAGTGAGCATGGTGTATGTCAGAGGTGAATGTGGCTTTCGTTTACAGCCAGCGCTCCACACTCCATCAAACAAACGGCTGAGATCTATCTGGACCCACACGAAGCAGGGACCACAAACCCACGAGCGGCGTAAACCAATTCTCTCTCATCTTGTGAATCAAAGGAAAAGCGACAAGAGGAGGGTCTGCGTTTCATCCACTCGAAGCGTCAGCTCCGCGACAGACTCGCGGAGTCGTGCAGACAGAACAACACTTCGTCAGATCACAGGACGTATTCAGATCTGTGATGATGACAACAACACAGCAACCACAACTCGAATCTGGATGGGTCTCCTTCTTTAAGCCCTTCGAGACGGGGGCCTTGGGCAAGTTTCCCTGACTCCACACGCCCTGATAATAATAATCCCTCGAGAAAATAAACAAGAGCGAATTGCTCGAAATATACAGTTAATTCACTTTACACTGATCCCCAAAAATCTGTACTACAGTACAGTACAGCAACTGATACACATTGCCACCTGCTGCATTCCTGAGGAACATCAGACACATTTCAAGGCAAGATTAAAAACATAAGGAATTCTGCCCAATAATCTATCCACGTATTAATCACTATCATGGATTATAACTGTACAATTGTTGGGGTTATACTAACCAATGAGCCCTTGAAATAATAATAGTATTGTAATAATAATCCTTGCATTGGATATAGCGCTTTTCACGTCTTCTGTGTGTCTCAAAGCGTTTCACAGAATGCACGGTAAAGTATATTTGTGGGAGAAACGCGGCAGCCGATTGCGCACAGCAGCGTCCCCCACAAACAGTCGTGGATTGAAATGACCAATTTATTGTAGTTTTTATTTTTGAGGGACTGTTATTAATTATTATTAACAGTAAACATTGAATTCCCCACACTTACCGGTATAGGATCAGCAGGAAGCAATGTCTTAAAAACTTTTTCAAAGCAACTTGAATTTCAACCCTCTCCTTATTCAGCCACTAGAGGACAGCAATGGGCTATATGTCACCCAGGCAGCAAATCACCTGAACCTTTGGGGGAAATCAGAACAGGGAGAGTCAAGCGGTTCAGGAATCATTCCCAGGATTCCGACAGCCTTTGGGAATGTTTCCTTGTGGTTTTTGTGTCTTCTAGACGTCTCAAAGCTCTTCGCAGAATATACTGTAAAATGAACTGAGTGTATATTTTTGGGGACGAAATGCGGCAGCCAATTGCGCACAGCAGCGTCCCCCCCCCCCCCCCCCCCCAAAAAAAAACATTTGTGGATTGAAATGACCAATTAATCATTGGATTTTATCGAGGCTTATTCACAAAGTAAAGTGTAGTGACTATGTATTTTATGGCCAAACAGCAGCAGCCAATTTGCACGCAGCAACATCCCACAAGCAGCCACGAAGAGAATGACCGATTTATATTATATATATCTATATATATATTATAATTCCCATTTCACTCCTGTGTTTTGCTGAGTGTCTCTGCGGTTGTGGCTTTGGCCCAGGAGATGCTGGCAGCCGGACACTGCGGGCACACAGCCACGTGAACATTTTCTGACCATGAATCATATTCAGGTACACGCTGCACCACTCCCCAGCCTCTCCACCCATTGTCAGCATTAAGTTGCACTACTAAATCTCCCCCGATGTTTGGCCCAGACCATCCCAGCCCGCCTTCACTCTGGTGAAATGGTTGGCCTAGCAATTTCCTGCTGGCAAATGTCACACACAAGAGCCCCAATCTCTTCTGGCCTCGCTGAACGAAGGCAGATGTCAGCCAGATAACTGATGAGGGAAACTGTCGAGGCAGCAGCTGCTGGAAGGTGTTAACCCGAGACCGCGTTCGTACGTCCAGCGTTTGGAATCCACCTGGATTGTCCTGTGAAGAGGTAGACAACCCAACTGGCGCGCAAACTCCGAACCTCCATCAGGCGGAACCATCCTCTCAATGTGTGTGTGTGTGTGTGTGTGTCTGTGGGCAGGAGGGTGGTGGCAATGCTCTCACGCGGAGCTGTGAAACACCGGGAAACTCTGGGAGTTCATCCCAGAGCCCTTCCATCTCATCCTTTCCACCCCCCCCCACCCCTCCCTCCCTCCCCCACCACCAACCCACCTCCCTTGCCTCCTTCAAACCTCATCTCAAGATCTTCCTTTCACTGGTGTCTGTTGGCCTGTTACAGCTGCCTGCCGGAGAGACACACACAACCGCTCAATGTGAAATAAGAGGAGGAGGAGGTTTGATGTTACGGTGATTCTCTGCAGTGGCAGTTCCAGTTTATCAGGTTGCTCTGTGCAATGAGGGTGTGTGAGACGTGCGGATTGGCCAATGCCTCCGAGAACGGATCCCGTCACTCCCCGCGATTCACACGGCTCCCCAGCCTGCCTCGTCTTGCTGTCTCCAAACCATTGCAGCAACGCCGAAACAAGGGTGAAATGAATGGCAAGTTTCCTCACTCCGCACGCCTAATAATAATCCCTCGTTAAGAAACCAATAATAAAATTGGTCGTTTTCAATCCACGACTGTCTGTGTGGGGGGGGGGGGGGGGGGCGGGGGACACACGCTGCTGTGCGCAATTGGCTGCCACTTTCACCCACAAATACACGGTCAGTTCACTTTACAGTACATTCTGTGAAGCGCTTTGAGACATCTGGAAGCTGTGATAAGACGCTATATCAAATGCAAGGATTATTATTGTTATTAAATGTAGACAATTGATGTCAGGTGTGAAATTCAATCCCTAAAGAGGCTATTATTAAGGATATTGTATTGTTATATTATGAATAATAACTCATTCTCAGAATCAGACAGATTCTAACATTGATTAGCTAGCTCCTGTATAATAAAATAATCCTTGCATTTGATATAAGCCTCATCACGTCGTTCAGACATCTCAAAGCACTTCACAGAATATACTGTAAAGTGTAGTGACTCTGCATTTTGTGGGGGAAACGCGGCAGCCAATTGCACCAGGCAGTGACCCACAAACAACTATGGATGGAGTGACCGAATTATGTTTTTGGGGGGAAGAATTATTACCCCAGGAAAAGAGATCCCGATTGAGAAACAGCTTCTCCCGATTAATTGGGATTTCAGTGCCTTGCGATATCCTCCCGATGTGACTAACGACTGGGTTCCCACTTATTGCTCAGTAATCAGAGGCCTGTGGGAAGAGGAAACTTGCTTTGTTTCAAAGGAAACTTGGCCCTGCCTAGGAATCAAACTCAGGTCCTCTCACTTGTGAGGTGAGCGCGCTGACCACTACATTATGGGGCTCCACAAGTTAGTTAACAACAACAACAAAATTACATTTTTAGAGTCTTTCACATCGGGAGGATCGTCCCAAGGCGCTGAGATCCCAACTACTCAGGAGAAGTGGTTTCTCAGTTCTTTGGGTCAAACCCAGATGGGTTTCAGGCCTGACGCTGTTACCGTCCAGCCCACCGAGGTGATCTTTCACAACCCTCCAGGGTGTAAACACGCATAGATCCTTGTCAGGAACTCTGCATTCCAGTGTAGTGAGCTGTCCAGATCTCACGGGCTAATTAAATAATTTTACAATCCAATTAATAACCCAAATTGCTTCCTCCTGGAGGAGATCACCCTGATCCTCTCAATCAGAGGCAATTAGGGCTCTTATGAAATATTTTCTGCCCCCCTCCCCGCCTCATTTTGTAGCAACAATTCTTAATTGAACACTAAATCAACACTCAGCCATTTCTTGGAGAAACAGATGATTCTCTTTGTCTCTTGAAACCAATGTTTCAACACTCTTTACCCCTATTTGTATTTGTTTATAGCCGGAGGCAGAAAATACAGTCAACCTACTTCACAATATATTCTGTGAAGTGCTTTGCTTGGAGATGTCTCAATAATGGGATATGGTGCAATACCAAATACAAGGATTATGATTATTATTAAAATAACAAACTCACACTCTTTTTGTTACAAAAATGCCCAGAAGAACCTTTGGTTTCACAGTTAACTCCTATCGTATCCATTGTATTCATGTTGTTGTTAATTGTTTATGCTGTGAGATGACAGACAGCGCTCGGGTGTTAAAGAGATTCTGGAATAACACCAAGTGAGGACACATTTGGAACAAGTTTGTTTAAGACCTCAGCTCTTCTCACTCTAACCACTGAGTGAATACACACTGTACTGACATATACTTATAAATAATAACCCTTGCATTTGATGTGGCGCTTTTCACATCTTCTGGACGTCTCTCAAAGCGCTTCGCAGAATATACTGTAAAGTGAAGTGACTGTATATTTGTGGGCGACAGCCAATTGCTCACAGCAGCGTCCCCCGCAAAGAGTAATCCCCAAATAAACCCTATGGAAACACCTCGAGACGTCTCAACGACGTGATAAGTCGCCTGTAGTAACCAAACCCATGGTATATTTTGTCTACCATCGATAGCGAGATGGATTATTTTGCAATCAACAGTATTACACTGGGTGTTGTTCTATAGAATAAACGTCGCCCCCCCCCCCCAGGTGGGTGGGGGGGGGGTGGTGGGCGGATGTCACAGGTAAATGGTTATCAAGGGCAAGAGACTGGGTGACTTGGGAAATATTTGTCGGCAGACACATCAGCGTCCCCGGCGTGTCTCCTCTTAAAGGTGCAGGCGTGGTTTTTTCAAAGCGGCGCCGCGTTGGCCGGCGGTCTTGACGTGTGCGCGGCGCCTTTAAGAGCTGGATTATTACCTGGCCGCACCTGGGAGCGGACTGGCTGGCTGGCGGAGGGATCCGGCGCTGAGGGGGGGGGGGGGGGGGGAGGGCGCGCGCGGGCGGTGAACAGGCGGCGGCTGTGGCGGCGGCGGCGGGAGTGAGGGAGTGAAGCGGCGGCGGCGGCAGGGACGGCTCACGGGCCGTGAGGAGCCCAGGTGAGTGGAGGGGAGGGCGGGGGAGGGAGTGGCTGGGGGTGGAGGGGCAACAGAGATAGAGAGAGAGAGAGAAGCCGGACTCGGGCTGACTCTCGACCCCCCTCTCTCCTCCTCCTCCTCCTCCTCTCTCCCGGAGCTCGAGCTGCTGCCGGGGCCTCGGCTGTCAGGCTGCACTGGCCCCGGGAGGGAGGTGAGTGAAGCCCGGCTGGGGGAGGGAGGCAGGGGGGGGGGGTAGGAGAGAGAGGCCAGGAAGCCGCTCACTCACACCGGGAGGCTGGTAACTAACTAACTGACTGACTAACTAACTAACCACCTGACTAACCTGGTGACCAACTCCAGTCACTAACTCGCTCTCCAGCCCTGCTAGTTACCCTCTAGTCGCTGTTTGCTAACAGTTAGGTGACCTGGTGGGGGTGACTAGCCTGACTGTAACCTAGTCATGTGCTCCCATAACCATTACCAGCCTGGTAACTAGCAGTGTCCTGGTCACCTGGCTAGTAAACCAAGTGGTTTGGCTTCCATTTCCATGGATCTCTCTTTTATGTCTAGTTAGTTAGTGAGTGAGTGAGTGAGTTAGTTAGTTAGTTAGTTAGTTAATCGTTTCAGGTGCTGGGTTTGGTTTAAGAGTTTAGTTAGTGGCTTTGGAAATGTGTTTGGGAGGCAACACATGGGGTTAAAATCAGTTCCAAAAGGTTGGGTTGGCGGGTGGGGTGGGGGGGGCAGAGAGGCTCCCTCTCCTCCCTATCCTCAGTGTATAACTTGCCATGATTAACCTTGTGTATATGTCCCAATTGGAGTTCAAATAAGGCCCGAGGTTTCTCTTTGCTTAGCGTGCCTCATCTGAATCTCTGATGGTGTATGTTATGTACGTACAGGACAGTGGGGTAGATGGCGTAAGGTAAACTAAAGGAAGCAGGGGTGGGGGGGGGGGGGGGTCCAAGGAGCAGACAATAATTAATAATAATTAATAGTTACAGTTGATACAGCGCCTTTGAGGCGTCTCAAAGCGCTTCATAGAAACATACTGTTTTGAAGTGAATATTTGGTGGACGAAATGCGGCAGCCGGTCACGTACAGCGGTGTCCCACAAACAGTCGTGGATTTTTTTTTGTCTATGATGGGATTATTGCTCCCTGGAAAAGCGATCTGACCAACAACACGGGTTCCTACTTACTGTCAGCTAAACAGAGGTGTGCGCAGAAAGAAAACCCGCCCAACTTTTTCCCCCTGTTCTGGAATTGAACCCAGTCCTCTCGCTTGCGAGACGAGAGATCTAACCTACAGGACTCCACGAACGTGGTGGGAGGAGTGGGGGGGTGGTGGGGGTGAGGGCAGAGGTGAAATGAAGACTGGTGCTATACAGTGATATGTAAACCGCATGTAGATGTGGAGTCCTCACAAAGATAGTGAAGGATTGTAAATTCACACCCACCCACGTGTGATTTGCCTGCATACTTGTTCTGGCATGTAAACGCTATACCAGTGTAATTTTGTTGTTGTTGTAAACTTAGCTATATGATCCACAAACGCAGTGAGTAAAGTTCCCATATTGTGTGCTGCGGAGTTGCAGGTGTATGTACTTGTATGCAGTAATAACTCATATTCTTAGTGCGCATATGAATCTGCCAGGTAATGATCCTTTGGCTTCATTGAGTGGAACTGCACAGATCTTATTTGTTGTTGATTACTAAATAATCCATACTTTTAATGTGGTGTCTGAAATATCAAAACAGTTCATTTTCATTTGACTGTTCAGCGCCATGGGACGTCCTCCCGACGTGCAAGACGCTTTATAAATGTAATTTTGTTGTTGTTGCTATACGGACGCTAACCTACGTGAGGGGCGCTATATAAATTAAAATTGCTGCTGTCCCACGCACAGTCGTGGAGTGAATGACCAATTTATCTGAAAACCCTTTGTTTAATATCATTGGAAGATTGATCCCGCGATTATCAATATCGCGCTGAAGGGTTGAGCTAGGCTGAGCTCACAGTCCGGCTGCAGAGATGAGATTTATTTTCCCCCCCAGACCCGTGTTTCAAATGGAACGCTGGTTGGTTTCAAGCTGTTTCTTCCCAACTTTCCAAGGAAGTATTACTTGTGTTGAAAGTTGTGCCCGGGAGCTGTCAAACTGGGTGGGGCAGTTTCGAATAGTATTCAGAATAGGTTTCGCTGTGCCGTGTGAACGCATCTGAACAATGTCGGGCAGCTGGACTTTTGAAGAAGAAAGAGAATATGTTGAAATATAGCTGTGTGTGTGTGTCTGTGTGTGAGAGTGTGTGTGTGTGTGTGTGCGCTACTTAGTTGTGCCTGGCAGGTGTTGTCTGGTAGTACACGGTGACAAAGAACTGTTCTACGCTGTTATTATTCACAATATTCTATTGTAATGCGAGGTTTCCGATAACTATGAATGAATAAATCGGCAGCGTCTGACTGTTCACTCACCCCACCATGCTTGGATCCTGACCCTTGATTGTTCAGTGCCTTGAGACGTTCTCCCGGCGTGAAAGGAGCTATACAAATGTAATTTGTTGTTGTTGCATTAGTCACAGGTACGGAGAAAGGAATCCTATTGGAAAGTGACTGATCAACCCTGACTGCTCTTGTGAGCATTTCTCGTGCTCAAAGAATTTGTATTTCTCATTTGAATCTGTATTGAAATTTGTATTTCTCATTTCTCTTGTATGTATGTCCTGGGAAAGTTGGGAAGAAACAGACCGTGCTAGAATAATAATAATAATAATAATCCTTGCATTTGATAAAGCAATGCTTCACAGAACGTGCTGTAAAGTGAATTGACTGTATATTTGTGGGCGAATCACCACATTAATTGTGCACAGTAGTGTCCCACTGGATTGAAATGAACAATTTATTATTCTGGGTATTTTTCAATTATTATCAGGCATGTGTGTTGAGTAAGCAAACTTGCTCAAGGTTTCGCCCTGCCTGGAATTGAACCCAGGTCTCGCTTGCACTGTGAGTGCTCTAACCACTGAGCTACAGTACTCTTTTGGATACCCACGCCTCAAGCAATACTTACGGAATGAGCTTTATAACAGGGTTCATTTGTCGTACACTGATGCTCCCAATTCATTCATTCCCAGTTGAAGCTCCAGCCCAGTTTATTCTATGATAGGACGCTGTATCAAATGAAAGGATTTATTTAATTTAAAGGAGTGCTAGTTCATATCTGTTCATTCCATGGTTGCCACCCATCTTGAGGGAGTCTAGACTCGGTGTCAACACATTATTTTGACTGTGAATGAAATTTGCCATAATTAGCCCAGTCTGTTCCGGTGCTCTTGTGATATCCAGCCACTCAAATGCTCTTTACATGGGTGACCATTGTACAGCAGTCAGCTGCAGAAACTCTGGGATTCGATCATGTAACGTTAAACCAAGCTCTTGGCTGCTGTTTTGAGTGGAGGTTAAAGATCATATGGCACTATTGAACTACAGCAACAATAAATGTACATTTGTGGAGTGCAAGGCGCTGAACAGTTGGGTGTCAGTACTGAGCGGAGGGGTTTGGGATGAGGGAGAGCAGAGAGGTAGTTGGGTGGCTGAAGGCATGTTCAAAAAGGGGGGTCTGAGATGGGCCTTGAAGGAGGCGAGAGAGGGAGCAAGGCAAAGGGACTGTGGATAGAATTCCAATGGGTGGAGGCAGAAAGCCCGGCCACCAATGGTCGGGTGGGAGACATGGAGTTGGCTAGAGACTGCTGGATCGGGGTAGCGAAGAGGTGGATAGTGGGTCAGCAGGTCAGAGAAGTAGGAGGGGGCAAGGTCGTGGGGGGACTTGCCCCCCTCGTGTTCAACACGAGAAGGGAGTTTCTCCCCGAGTCCTGTTGAACAATTCTGCAGTCAAATCAATGATTTACTTGATGTTTATTTGTGGGACATTGCTATGTGCAAATTGGTTGCTGTGTTTGCTACACTTACATATGCTTTGATGATGTGGTGAGGCACTATAATCAAATGCCAAGATTCTAACAATGTACTATGTTCAAAATACTCTCTGTCCTGGCAGCGTGTTGAGACCTGTGCAGTTTTGCTACCAGGTGAGATGTTTGAGACAGAGTGGTATTGTTTGGGACTGTGGAAAGATTGACAACAAAACAGATCACAAAGGGGCTAGTTGGGCTTTCTAGGGGTTTTGGGTTTTCTCATAATTTCACTCAATTTGTCTTGTGATATTGACGTTAAGAACAACAGCAAAATTACACTTCTACAGTGCCTTTCACACCAGGAGGATGTCTCAAGGCGTTGGGCAGTCATTGTTTCAGACTCAAGCTGGGGAAGGTGGAGGGGATGCGGGGGATTTGGGGTGACTGAAGGGATCGTCGAAGAGGAGGGTCTTGAGGCAGGACTTGAAGGAGGCCAGGGAGGGGACGAGGTGGAGGGACTGTGGGATGGAGTTCCAGAGGTTGGGGGCAGAGTGGCTGAAGGCTCGCCTGCCAATGGTGGGGTGGGTGGGTCGGGGGACGTGGAGCAGGCCGGAGCCTGCTGAGTGGAGGGCATGGGCTGGTTGGTAGGGGGTTAGGAGGTCACAGGTGAAGGATGGGGTGAGACCGTGGAGGGCTTTGAATGTGAAATGTAGACATGATATGAAGATTATCCTGTTACAATAATAATAATCTTTGCATTTGATATACTGCCTAATCACGTCTTGTAGACGTCTGAAAGTGTATTGACTGAATGTTTTGTGGGCAGAACGCGGTAACCAATTGCTCACCTGTTTTTAGAGGGGTGGGAACAGTGGTAGTGGATAGAGAGAGGTTGATGATATCAGATCGGAGGTAGAGCTGCGAGATGTGGAGAAAAGTGGGGATGGGGTCGAGGGAGCAGGTGGTGAGTTTCATTTTTTGGATGAGGGCAGAGGGAGAGATGGGGTCAAAGGTGTGTGGGGGGTGGGGGCTGTATCCTGAGGGAGAGGTAATGGAGACGTAGTGATGGGTGGGGTAGAGGTGGTTAAACGGATCCCCTCAATTTTAGCTTTGAGGGTCCAGCATCTCCTCACAGTTGGTGTTGGAAGATAGGATGGGTGAGGAGTGAGAGGGTGAACCTATTTAATAAGATCATGGCTGATCTTCTATCCTAATTCCACTTACCAGCCCTATCCCCATATCCCTTAATCCGTTTAGCTTTTTGTTAAAAAAAACTGTTGGTCTCAGTCTTGAATATGTTCAGTGACTGAGCTTCCCCAGCCTGGGGTAGAGAATTCCATAAATATGAGGAAACGTATGCACTATTAATCCCTTCATTCCCAGGTCGCTGACTCCGTTCTGCTGGCTCCAGTCTCCTGCTTGTTCCTCTTCCCCTCCATTCCACCTTGTGCAGCCATACGTTCAACCATTAAGCCTCGAAGCTTTGGAACTCTCTCCCCAATCCCTTCACCTTGCACCCTCCTCCCACCAGAGAGGTTCACAAACCAGTTTTTGCCAACGAGTATTCTTACCTTTACCTACACACGTCAGCCCTCACTTGACATGTATGAGCTCTTCCTTTGAAACTGGGACAGTCACTGAATTGTTATCCTAAACTTTGAAGCAGCTTTAACTTTGCAGTCAGTGTAAATGAGGCAAGTTTACCAGAACCTGCTGGACAGGCTATTACAGAGCCACTTCTGTTTGTATAATCTAGATGTGGTATTAGATTTGAATGCTGACTCTTGGTTAAAGCATGAGGTTTTGTCACTCAAAGCTGCTGTTGATACTAATGGGATCTGAAAGACCTGTCAGTACAGAGTAAGTCATTCACTTTATTGGCTATATTATAATAATACATGTACTTGCAATTAATATAGCGCTTTTCACATCTTCTAGACATCTCAAAGCGCTTCATAGAATATAATGTGAAGTGAATTGGCTATATATTTGTGGGCGATATACATCGATTGACTTACCTAGGAGTGGTTAATCCAGTTAGTGAAACATTTCTTGCTACTTCATGTTACGTTTGTGAGTTTCAGAACGCTTTCTGTTGAAAGGTCATAGATCCGAAATGTTGACCCACTTTCCTTTCTCTATAGATGCTGTCTAACCTGCTGAGAGTTCCCGGCGATTTCTCTTGTTGTTATTTATGTTGATGAGTTTTGTCTGCTTGGTGTTGGTTTAAAGCGTAGTGCAGATCAGATTAACTGTGCAGATTTGCCTCACTGTAAAGTGATTAACAGTTGGCTTTGAATAAGTAATTGTTCGTGATTTGATCTACAATACAATTACATCACCGTCTGACACCTGAACATTGCAGTGAATTCTACATTGCAATTCTGTACAAGCTCTTTTATGCCATGTCTCCTTCTCTCCCTCCCACCCAACCCTACTGTTTCAGTGCACACACTGCAACTTGCCACTTAGCCCTTACAATGTTTTGCTCAACCTTTGGAAGAATAGCCAAATAAAGTCTGGGGAGAGGAACTGCCTTTGTCTTCATACAGGCACTTATTTCTTTGGAGAACAGGAGACAAGGTCTGTTTGTGACTGTGGCTGTTGTATTCTTGTTGAGGGTAACATTTTACCATCTGTTTGCTTTCCCTGAAGAATTGTTGATGTGTAAATAAACTTTTCCACAGAAAAATGTGGTTTTGATGCCTTGAGCACAACAATGGATACCAGGTAGTGAATTAAGCATTGTTGCAATCAAGGACTCTATAGTGTTTTGTACAATGGGTAACAGATAAATGGAGTTGACACATTGCTGAATCCCTTCAACCTTATATGTTGGGCCATTTATTGGCTGACTGCTGATGCCCACTCCACCGTTGGCGGCCGTGCTTTCAACCACTACGCCCCGAAACTCCCTCCCTCGATCCGTTCGTCTCGCCCTCTCAGTTTCCCATCTTCAGGTCGCGCCTGAAGACCTCTCTCTTCAACTGGGTTAACGTTCACCTCCCTCCCCAAAATGGAGGGCGCTATAAAAATGCAAATTGTTGATGTGATCCCAGGTCCTCTTTTCCTGAGCATAAATTTAGCAGTGACTCTTCAAATCTCTCCTCCTTGTGTTCGTTGGATCGGAGATGAGTCCCACACGAAGATTCAGTGTATTGCAATGTAGTTGGCACTCAAATTAAATTTATTATAGTGAGGCTTGCGCTGATTTGGCCATTGTGTTTGTGGATTAGTGCTCCTGGTGTCTTGGGTTCGTATTACTGGTTACTGGAGTCGTTGCCTGAAGATGCGTACACCCATTAATTGTGGTGTCAAACACTGTTCCTGTTTGTTAGTTGGTATGTGATACATCCACCTGGTCATCTAATATCCCGATTACACTCTGCCGTCTGTGTAATATACACTTCAGTTGTAATGTATCAAAGTGATATCAGAGTGACACACCATCAATCTGGCTGAGTTGGTAGCACTCTTTGCTGCTCAGTCAAGAGCTCATGGTTGTGTGTTTAAGCCTGTGTTGGGACTTTGAGCTTGTTGTCTAATCCAGCGCTGGTCAATCTGTAAATCAGGAGGTTATTGCTTCAAACTCCATGCCATGAATTGAAACTCATGGCTTTCATAAACACCCCCCCAAACATTCACATACATCTAAATAAGCATGTGTTCGAGTCGAGTGGTAGTGTGCGTTCAGTTTTTTTATATATGGCATCCATCAAGAAAATTTATTTTATTGGACAATAATAATGGCTGGTCACCATTAGTCTAGGCTGACACTCCAAAGTTGAGAGTGGTATTGTTGGAGTTGCTACCTTTTGATAAGGATGAGATTTTAAACCGAGTTCTCATCTGCATTTTCAGCTGGAAGCTAAACAATCCCGTGGTACCATTTGAATAGAGAAGGGAGTTTCGCTGTTATTCTGGCTAACAATTCCCCATGTTGGGCGTTCACTTCACGGCTGTTTATGGGACATTGCTGCGTGCAAATTGAATGTGGCACTGGCCTACAAATACACAGTCCCTACACTTCGCAGTAAACTTCTGTGCCATATAGTGACTGAAGGTCATAGCTCTATCTAAATAAGCCCTTTTTAAATCTCCAACAAGATTCCTTCAATGTATCTCTTTCTAAATCATATAACCCTCCATCGGTTTTGCTGACAGGAACTTGTGTAGTTTCATTTTAAAACGTTGTGGTTTGTTGTGCTGCTAAAGTTTGTTGTAATGCCTATCATTCGTTTTTGATTAAACTTTTTGGGGGTTTTGTTCCCGTACTAATATTCTTATACCAGGGGTCATTGGGTGATCTCATAACCCATCTCGCAGAGCTCTTTGTATGTCCCTTAGCTCACCAGAGCCATGTTGTATCTACAGGAAGCATAATATTTAGAGGTTACAATTTCTACACTTGATGATTATAGCATGTGCTACATCTGCCTTTAAAATTCCTTCCCAAAGCTGCAGATTCTACCTTCGGATCAAAATAGCCTTTTTTCTCTCACCGATTCTGTTCATTACAATCTCACATAGTGTTCTTGCCACTAACCTTGAAGTCTAACGTGGCAATTTGTTAATGGAAGGAAATTTGTGGTTAAGATCAAGTAAGTTCTGATCTTGCCGGCTTGTGGGAGATGAAAGCAGCTTTTTCAAATGTTGCAAACTACAGCTCTTGATGTGACAGAGAATCATTCCTCCTGCTATTGTGTAGTTGTTCTGGAAAGGTATAAGAAAGTGTAAGAAAAGGGAGTTTCTCCCAATGTCCTGGCCAACAATCCCCCAAATAAACTTGGTCATTCACTTCTTTGCTGTTTTGGGGACATTGCTGTGTGTAGATTTGCTGGCACATTTACAGTGAATACGAAGGTGAATTACAGTGAATGTGAAGGGCATTACATGTCTTGCTGACAGGAAAAGTACTGTATCAAATGCAAGTTTTTTTTAAAATAGCTGTTTCAAGCCTGCAGCTTCTGCCAGTGACTCATGCTCCCTCAATGTAATATTAGTTTACCTTTATCTCACAGGCTTGTAAAGACAATACCTACCTCCCCGAGTTACAGAAGTGCGGTGACAAAAATTGGAATGATTTGAATGATCCATAGCTTGTTGGGCTTGCAGGAATGAAATGACCTCTATAGATTACGGTAAAATGTAGTGGGTATAATACTTTTTTATAATAATCCTTGCATTTGATATAGCGCTTTTTGCGTCTTCTAGACGTCTCAAAGGCGCTTCACAAAAAATACTGTAAAGTGAATCGATTGTATAATTGTGGGCGAAATGCGGCAGCCAATTGCGCACAGCAGTGTCCCACAAACAAGCGTGGATAGAAAATCATATTGATATAATGTTCACTTGAATTGCGGAGGGGGAAAAAAAAAGTAACATTATTAATATTTCCTCTTTTAAACTCATTGTGTTTGGAGTGAATATTTTTTGCCCTGTAATTGTTTGAGGGACTTTTTTGGGACGAGCGTTATGATTAACTGCTGCCAATTTCATTTCTATCGCTAGTCGTGTGGGAGCTGTTGAATTTCACACAAGACGCGTGTTTTCATAATGTACTGTACCCAGTGCTCACATTGCCCTGTTACAATATTGTCTCAGTGCTTTCCCTAGGACAGCAGTTGTGTTTATACAAAGCGTATTGATTGTGATCTGTGTGTAAATTTAACATGCTGACATGCCAGTCTTCGAGCTCTGTGGATATATATCTGGTTTGTGCACTGTGCTGAATGATAATGAGGTTATTTGAAGGATTTGTGATTTAAGCAAACAGATGGTAGGAAAGCAGCGAGTGATTGTTGCTGTATTGAATTGTATCACTCGCTGAGTTGTACCCCAAGCTGCATTCTCATTGAGAAGAGGGTAAGTTATTGTTTCTGTGGTGTCAGAAGAACCGGTAACCTGGGAGGCCATGCTTTTGTGATGCTGCCATTGATGGGTGACTGTCGAGGCTGCTTTGTAAAGGGAGCCGTACATTTGCTGTAAACTCACCAGTAACGTCAGTTGGGAGAGCGTCAGTCGGTGTCTCGAAGCATAATGACGATCTTCAAGAGCAACGCGGTGTTTGGTTGTCGGCCTCTGATTTTCTAGATTGTAGTTCAGACCTGGGTCAAACTGGAATGTTTAAACCCAAGCGTAAAAAAAACCTTTTATCCGACCATTGAGATCCTGTTCCAGCAGAGTGCTGATATCATTCCAGTCACAAAGTAAATGCTGAAAAGCACTTTCTGGCCTTTAGATGCCAGCTCAGAAAAGTGACACATGCACAGCCTGAGAAATGTTAATCTGAATCAACTGGATCTGCCCTGGGTTTAATCGTGTGCTCCTTGTGTTGTGCGCGGCCACTTTGATGTCCTGCCAACTGAGCTACAGTTTTGACCGTATATTCTGTGTATCTTGCTGAGACGCTGTACGGCGTGGAGGGCGCTATATATAAACCCAAGTAGTTGTTGTTGTTGCTAAGCATAGTACGTAATTGATTTACACATATTCATTAGCTGTATTGTTGCCCACAATCAGTATAACATTCTGCAACATACATATTGGAGCCAGTGATTCATGTTTGCCTCAAATTGCCCTTTTACAACTCAAATGTTAAATAATAATAATGGCAAGGCTGCACAGTGGTTGGTACATTGTGAACATTGTGAAGAAATTGAGCCGGTGGGAGGGCTGATTGTTTAAAATTTCTATTCAATGCTCTTTTAGTTGAATTCTCCTAATAACAGTTCAGTTGGAACTACTGTGAACTTCATTCCTCCCTCTCCTGCACCTTATATTTGTCTAGAAGAGATGATTAACTGTGGCATTTGCTGGTTGGGGAGCCCTCTATATTTCTCCGTTCCACAATGTGGGTTGCGGGGGGAAAAAACAAATCTCGTCTGTTTCTTTTACGTCTAATAGCTGGTGCTGTGGTTCTACCTTCCTCCGGATGATTATTAACGTCTCAAGGTTCATAGGATTTACTGTATATGGTTTTAATGTTGTGACTGTATTTTGTAGGTGAATGCAGCTGTGGCTTTGAGCACCGCAATGTCCCACAAAGAGCGATGAAATAAATGACAAATTTTATCTGAAGGATTGATTGTTGGCCGATACAGGTAATAATAATAATCCTTGCATTTGATATTGTGCTTTTCGCACCTTCTAGACGTCTCAAAGCGCTTCATAGAGATGCTGTAAAGTGAATTGACTGTATTTGTGGGCGAAATGTAACAACCCATTGCGCACAGCAGCATCCCACAAACATTGCGGATTAAAGTGACCAATTTATTATTATTTTGTGTATCTTGAGGGATTATTATCAGGCGTGTGGAGTAAGGAAACTTTCTCACAGTTTCACCCAGCCTCGCTAGAATTGAACCCAGTTCTCTCGCTTGCAAGGCACGTGCTCTCACCACTAACCATTGGAAGAGAATTTAGTATTTTTCACCCACCAGCTAAGTAATGCGGATGTCGAGATTTTCAAAATTTCCCGTGACACCCCCAAAACGTTCCAATAATTGTTGTATCTGGGCTTGAACACAATAGTGACGGACTGGAGGGCGTGGTTTTTCTGGTGGTGCCAGAGTAACACAGCACAGGTTGCTGTCCCTCGCCTGTTCTTTTTCTCTGGCAGTCATCACGTTGAGTACATGGTCCATTGGCAGAGCCGCAGATCCTGCTGCAGACGTCCAAAAAGTGTCTGGAACGACTTTCTGTACTTGAGGAACTGATCAGAAAGAATTGTTGACAATATATGGTTTCAAATGTGTTGGGGCAGGAACACCATTCCTCGTTGATTGTCCTGCCAAAGTCCTGAAGTTTATTAGTTGAGTTGGAGCCTGACTGGAATGCCTCTGTGGTATTCTGCATTTGTTTTTAAAAGAAAAACTTTTGTACGAAGAGATGTTGTTCATCAGGCCCATTTAATTGTGTCTGTTGCAGTCCCCTGTTGTGAGGAATTAGCATTTTCTATCCTTGCTTTTCACACTGCTGTCACAACAGAGGCTGTCACAAGCTCGGAAATTTTCCTTGTCACCAGTGGTACTAATTTTTCTCTCTCTCTCTCTCTCTCTCTCCACAATATAATCTTAGATGTTACACACTGCTTTAGAATTTGGAGTTTTACAGGAATGTGTATTCAGAATTCTTGATATGCAAAGAGCGCTTGCTCAATAGAAGTACAAGCCTGATAGCTAGCAGCATGGCGAAAGAGAATGACTCGAGTGCAAATAGGAGTTTGTAACTGCTTGATAGCTCAGTGATTTGATTGATCTCCCAGCAGATTTTTTCAAGAGACAGCGAATTGCATTAAACTAATCTGTTGGTCTGTTGCAACAAACATAATATTGAATGCTTTCATTTTATGCATTGTGAAGAGGTGGATAAAGCAAAACATTTGTATTAATAAGTTGCTTTCTTCGCCGAATAACCTGATGGATGGAAAAATAATTCCTCTAAGCTTTGTGCCATGTTGCCTTTCAGTTCTCCTAAGAATATGTAGCTTGTCATCACTTGACGCGTTTCACTATAAGTAGCAGCGTTGCTTGGCTGAAGCTGTAGATTCCACCACCTAGTTGCTAATTACAGATCTTGCACAAAGTAGGTTCAAGTGGAGCAGCACATCAGCTGTCAATTTATATATGTGTTGTGTATTCCAGACAGCATACAATACGTTCAGATTGCAGTGATGTTGCTGAGTAGACAGCTTGGGTGAGAGTTTTTCACTGCTGAATAATTCAGAACTTTTTTCTTTAACCAATTGATCTTAAATTGCAACAACAAATTATATTTTCACGTTGGGAGGACATCCCAAGGAGGTAGGGAGAAGCAAGGCAGTGGAATTCTCTCCTCTGGGGGTGATCCAAACCTCTCCTCACCCCTACCCTGCCCCTCCCACATTGGTTCCCGACCCCTTGGAACGTCCTCCGGACTTGAAAGGCGCTCTATAAATGTATTTTTGTTGTTGTTGTTTGGATAGAATCTGCCTGTTCAGGTGATCGATAGGGGTACCATGACACTGATGAGAGGCACTATATTCCAATGCAAGGATTATTATTTAACATAAAAGGTTGTGTGGAATGATTTGTTGTCAGCAGCGAGAAGCCGGTTGAATACTGAAGTTTATCTTTCCTGGCTGTTCTTGTTACTCATTCCTTTTCAGTCTATGAAGGTGCACAGTTTAATCCTTGGCAAAACCATGTCACTTAAATGAGGATTGTGGGGAAGAATGGCCACTGTTGTATCGGTTGACATTGAGGCAGTTTGCATGGCTAATTAATGAGACTGTTCAGTGCTTTGGAAGCCATGGCTTGCTATGTTAGAGTAACAGGAAGCACTTAAACTCCAACCGTTTTCCTCTTGGTTGAGAATCCTGGTATGCGTATTGGGGAGGAAGGATTTATAAGTCTATCTTTAGACCTTGAAAATCGTGTCTGCGATCTGGTAACGGAGATATATTCTTTCGGGCAGTTTACATGGATTGTGGTTATTTTTGTAACTTGCAGTGGTGAGGGTGAGATGTCAGTGATGCAGTATAAAAAGCTTTGTTTCTTCTCTGGGACCAAACAACAACAACAACTCGCATTTATATAGCGCCCCTCACACAGGGTAGCGTCACACTCAGTGTCAACAGTGAGTACTCCCAAACTAGTGTACAAACAAATATGCATTACAATTCTTGCTGAAGTGGTCACTGCTGGGTGTAAAACAGCCATAGAGCTCAGAGACTGAAAGCCAGGAAAGCTCCAGCCTTACTCAATAGGGGTGGAACCTGTCTCTGGATTGAACTTCCGACACATGGAGTTCCAGAGTGGAGAGAACGAGTGAGTTTTGTTGCCCGGCTTTGAAAGCTTTCAGTCACACTTTACAAGAAATCCCCTCACGAAAAGGCCTGGGTTTGTTTCACTTTGTAGAAATCAGTCATTTGGGGACGGAACAGTACAGTATGTAGTCATTTTAAACCAAAGCCTCCCTTTACTGAGGAAATAGTGCAGTTTAATAGTTTACTCAGCTGTGTATGTGCCTGAGGCTGCCTGTTAACTATCAGGACTTTGCACCCTGCTTTGGGGAGCGACATGGAACTGCAGGTGGGAATGACCTCATTGCTGGCTGGTTTTGTTCTTCAGCTGTGCTGTATGCAATTCCAGTTATTCTTGAATCAAACAGAAAGCGCTCGCTCCCTCCCGCCCTCCCACCCCCCTCGCGCCCTCCCCCGAAATAAATAGCTTTCTGGTTTTCCATGTAGCATTTTTAGGTAAATAATTGAATCCTTGGATTGCACTGCTGTTCTGTACTACCCAGCTCTGACTGCCGCCCTCTTCTAAGTGTTTCATTTTCACTCTGTATCTTTGCATTTCCATCAAAGCCCGAATTCTAGGTTAATGTTAACCATTCAGGACTGCAGCAGCTATGTAAAGTTTATGCTGTGAGCTGACACAGTGACTGTCCAGTGGCTTGGGATGTCCTCCGATCTGAAAGGCGCTGTACAAGTGTAATTTTGTTGTTGTTCTTGTGCAGATCCTCCCATAAATATGAACCATTTATGTGCCTCTGAGCAGCTCACCATTTGTCCTGTTTTTAAATGTGTTAAAGTGGTTCTTTAGGTTTAAACCTTCTAGGGGCCAGTGCAGAAATCGGACTGCACGCTGCCCATGGAAACTGTCTCCTAAACAACGCAATTCTGCAAACCAAGCTGGTTGCCGAGGACTGCGCACCCAAAATGAAAGCTGGCTACTAAGCGGTCAGGATACTGTGCCTCGGTAACTGCTGAGCTGGTTAACTTCACAGTGGAATCTTGTGTCTGAAGAGCATCTCTGTAAATGCTGAGCTGTTTAATTGTCAACTCCTTCAAACAGCACGCCAGCCAGCTGTGTGTGACATCACCTCTCCATCTCTGCAACGAGTGCCATCACAAAGAGCATGTTGTGTTGCGGGGGGGGAGGTTTTTCTCCGAGTGGAGTGTGTGCAGCTGCGAGTACCTGTCACCAGGCGAAATGGTACAGACCACTCTGACCAGGCAAACTAACAATCAATAACTCTTTTCCTGCAGCAACTGATCGATCGGTGCTTCTGCAGAAGCTGTCTCCCCGCACTGCACAGGGATAATGAAAAGATTCAGACGACACGGGCACGAGGCGCACAGAGAGAAGATCAAGCAGGATCTGTTCCAGTTTAACAAGGTCGGATGGTCTGTCTAGTTTATATACTGCAGAGTAAATACTCATTACTGTTGCACTGTACAGCTCTGTATCTCTATCTATGTGTGTGTGTGTGTGCGCACAATGACTGCCAGTATAATTTCCAGCAAAGATTGTAGTTCCACCCAGGAAGCACTATACTGGTTAGTCATGACCTGCACCATGAATTCCCCTTCCTCTTGTTAACCACAGGCTTGGATTTTCCATCTACTTTCTGTGTATGTAGTACTTGTGCCAGAACTGAGGTCATTGAACATTTAGACATCTACGTTTAAAAAAAAAGCCTGTAATTTTAATCTCTGACAGTGATGGTCTAATCACTTGTGTTAACTCGGTATGGTTCACGCAGGGTAGCGTCCCAGAGCGCTTGAAGGTGGCGGAGATTAATGCCAAGCCTGAGGGAGGGGGAAGGTGGAAGAGGGAGGTCTTCAGGCACAATCTGAAGATGAGTAAGGAAAGGACAAGGCGGAGGGATAGTGGAAGATTGTTCTAGTGTTTCAGGGCGTAGTGGCTGAAAGTGGGGCTACCGATGGTGGAACAGAGGACACCAGGGACATGTAGGAGGCCAGAGCCAGTGGAAGGAGCCTCGTGAAACCAAGCTAGTTGCTGATTATTCACATTTTCTTAGCATTGCAAAGAAAGCAGTTCTTGCTCCAGTAACTGAAGAAGAGTCAAGACTGTGAGATTCAGCTTTGGTGTGGATGTATATTTATTTTAAACCGAATACATGTCTATGGGGATAAAGGTGCCTTCTGTCATGCGACGTTGCTATTGTACTTGGGATGTTTGACAAAATTAAAATCTTGTAACCAACACCCAACGTAGGCTTTTAGCCAACTTCCTAAATCCACAACTTTTGTGTGTTTTCTCTCTGACAGACTGTAGAACATGGGTTTCCTCACCAGCCTAGTGCTCTGGCTTACAGTCCAACTCTCCACCTCATGGCCATCGGAAGCCGATCTGGGGCCTTCAAAATGTATCTTTTTCTTATAAATCAAGAAATATTCAAAATAATGCTCTAATGTAGCACCTTTCATGCTGAGAGGATATCCCCAGATGCTGAAAAGCGTAGCATGGATCTTGTTATACGTTTCTCTAACTACCTGTATATTCTTATTCACCTCCAGGGGTGATTCATCCTCCTTGAGTTTTAAAAAAATTGCGTGCTTGCACACAACTTAACTTTTATAGCGGTTTTCATATGAACTTGAATGCCTCTGAAACCATGTAGCGATGCTAAACACTGAGTAGGGAGATAACAATTTCCACAGACGTGGGTGAATATTTTTCAAGGATGTTAAGGCAAAGGAGAGCTAGTCATTTGGCAAGAGAGTTGGGGAGGAGAGCTGGATGCTGCCCTGTGTCTGACTGTGTAAACAATGAATACTTTTCGCAGGTTATATTGAACATTGTACGATTGCAACCGAGAGTAAGTGTGTATCTCCACACCAGGTGTGGTTGAATGAGCCAAACCTGCAGGGCTGCAAATATCTTATCAATTTCCACATGGAAATGGTGATCACACTTACATTTGCCTTGCAGTGCCGTTCCAATAAAACAACTTGTAATTTGCAAGTCAGTGGACATCTCAAAGTGCGTTCACAAGATATGCTGTAAAGTGTGGCGACTGTTTTGGGAAGATAAAACGCAGCAGCTAATTTGCGCACAGCAGTGTGCCATAAACAGCCATGAAATGAAAATACCAGGTGTGTTTTCTGATCTGTGAATCCTAATGTTAAAAGAGAACCTGCTTTGGTATATTCTTTTTTAAAAAAAATCTGTTTACACAGCTTGGGTTTTTATATATACTGTATTTGGTCGCCTCGAGCAATCAGCTGCCTGTTGTGCGATGACATATTTGCACAGCTCTCTTCTCCCGCCTTGAAACCTCCTTTTTATCTCCCCCCCCCCCCCGCCGCCCTCCACCCTCCCCTTTCCTTACTCCCAGCTCAGGTCCAGAATACTCTGTCCAGCGCCTTAGGACATCCTCCCAACGTGAAAGGCGCAATACAAATGTAATTTTGTTGTTGTAGAAGCAGTCAGTGCTGGTTGTCACACACTGTGGGTGTGTCCACGGTGAACACCAGTTTCTGTGTGGCAAAGAATGCCGGCAAGAGGGTTCAAAGTCCTGACTGAGGTGGATTAGACAAAGATAATTTGAAAGCGTTGGGGGATTTTTTTTTCTAAGGCCTTTGAGATACCAAAGGATTACTAAAACGTACAGTAGCAGAAGTGGCTGGACGCACAGCTGACTTCCAGGTCTGATTCATCGAGGAGCCTCGTCACCTGATAGGCTCATTTTCCATGCTTGAATCAGCAGGAAAAAATAGCCAGGCTTTAATACCATTGATTTCGCCCACAAGTATACAGTCGGCTTTCCTGCTCTCCTTTCTCCTACCCCAACCCCTCCCCTTGCCATCTTTCTCCCCTAATCCCACTTCCATGGCTGATTCTGGGACACTGCGGTGTTCAATTTGGCTGCTAGGTTTTGCCCACAAATATACAGTCAATTTTCCTACTCTTGATCCTGCCCCGACCTCTCCCCCACTGCTTTTGTCCCAACTAACTGTACAGCGCCTTGGGACGTCCTCTCGACGTGAAAGGCGCTATATAAATATAAGTTTTGATTGATTATTCTGGCCATTGTTGAAATAGATAATTTTACTGAACATTGCATGGTTAATTACTTTGTTTCAAACAAAACGTTGTTTCTCCATCCAGCTGAGATAAGAAATCCAAATTAATTTCCAATTCTTACCCCTCCAAAATAGCCCAGCAGTCAGCTTGGTGTGTTGTCCACATCCAGAGTATTGTTAGAAAAGTTGGATGTCTTTATGTTTCAAACATTCAAAGGATATATATTTTTTGTTTATTTAAAAAAAAAACTAAACTTCTAGGTTTTACCATTGTCTGATGTAATTAATCCTCATAGCTGAGTAGCCAAGACAGCGCTGAGTGCCTGAATGATGTGAAATTGTCCGTATTTGGCTTTTCACTGCCTCTTTCAAAGGCTTTTAAGAAATATTTTAAAGGTATTAATTTTCCAGCACTCCTGATGGACTGCTAAAAGCATTCCCTTAATCACAGTAATAGCTGCTAACTGCCACTATTTTATATCAAAGCATTTAGCTGCTACACTGTCCCAGACGAAATCGATCTGAGGAATGTCCTATTAGAGGTTTGTAAAGTTAGTGAATCTATTTAGATAATTGGCAATATTGAACATGCAAAATATTGGACCAACATTGTTTTATTCTCTAGCAATATAGCATCTTGTTTACTCAGTATAGATGCTGAGCTAATGGAAAACTCACTGGAGCAAAGTGCTCAAGCTGTGGATTAAAGTTGCTTAAAGCATATGTTACACTTAACAATGCCAAGGCAGCAGGGAACAGATCGTAGGTCCAGGGATGTGATGCGCAATTTTAACGTGAACACCAAACTCTGATTAACAGATGGACTGGGTTACTGGACAGAGTGTTTGACATCAGGAGGTTGGATTTGACTTTTAAGAAACCGCTCCGATGCTATAATGAGAAGGTGATGGGGTCTGTGTCATCTGTAGAGATCAGGATATAAATTATATTTATGCTCAATGCTTTGTCCCTTAACATCCAACTAAATAAAGTTACGGGGCACCAGAGGTGGAGATCATGGGATTACATGAAGAGAATGCAGCAGTTTCCCAGATACACTTCCTACCAGAACAGGTAGGTTTTTGTTTGTTTTTTTATCGCATTGCATGTGTTTGCGGATATGTGAACAAACGCCTGCCCCACCTCAGTGTGTCGTTTATAGTATCGAGATGTGATTTACACTGGTGACCCAAGCGGGGTCTCACTGAGAACTGGTCAGAAACAAGAGGAGATCCACCACGGTCGCGTGACGTAAACAGTTGTGTGATGTGTCTCTGCCACAGGGTCATCTGGTGACGCTCTTAGATGACAACAGTCTACATTTGTGGACACTGAAGGCAACCCAAGATGGATTGACTGTGCTGAAGGAGGAGTCACACTTTCTGCTCCGAGGGCAGCCAGGGTAAGCCATTCAGTTTGAGTACAACCTCGTCTTGGTTCACTTTAGGTTGGCCAATTTAATTAAACAGATAGAAGTCCCAGTAGATATGTTTGTTTGTTTGTTTGTTTGTTTTACCCCCATTCGACAACTTCTTCTATTTGGGGTACTTTGCCCTTTAGTTTACTTCCATTTTGTAAAGCGAGTGAGTCGTGCGTTCTAGCTGACTACAGTTTCTCTTGGGGGAGGGGGGATGGGGCTTCAGACCTTCTGTTGATGTGAGGGGGAGGATTTATATTGGCACAATCATTCCTTGATTGAATCGGTAACCCATTATTCATCACTGAAGGATATCGTTGGTGCCCAGTGAGGTTAAGTAGGTGAACACAAAATGCTCTGAGCAGAAGCTTCCCCTCATTGGGTGAGGGGAAGAGTAGCTGATACTTTAAAGGAAAAAAAAGACATTACTGCTAGGTTTCATTCCTCGCTGAAGCATTTCCATTAGTGGGGATGAACTGCCTCTGAGTCAACCTGTAAATAAACCGAGCGTATGTGTTGGGGCGTTCTATTGATTTGAGCTCGGCGAACTTTAAAGGATTAAAAACGGACTTCATTTATCAAAACTGACTTCATTTATCCTAGTGTTTCCACATTAGGAATGCAGCCTGAATCATTCAAAGCTGCAATACAATGTTTAAAGCATTGTGTCTGTTTCTTGTTTCTAATGGATCTGTAATTCCGAGGTTCGGCACAAGCTGTGGTGAAGGTGCCAATGTTTAAATCATACAAACCTGGTGTGATTCACACAATGGCACCTGGTTACATCCGTACAGTTTGGGAAGGTGTTTTCACAACAAGCCTGTCTGTAACACGAGGAACAGTTTCTAGATGTGTTGGATGTTGTGAATGTAGTAAGTTCATGGCCTAGCACTCTGAGCCCCCCCCCCCCCCCCGATGTCTTCACTGCAGAGACTCGGTAATGGCTTCAATTCAGAAGCCCAGAGATGTTGTTGAGGGTGGGGGGGGGGGAAACTGGCTTTGAGTCGAGCCACGTGAAGTGATTTTTTTTTAAACTAAGAAGCGAGTGGGGGACAGAGCTATCGGTTGTTCCTGCAGTAGTGGTTAGCAACGCTCTGCCATGTTAGAGGGACATTACCGTACCTCGGTTTTGAGGTTTGCCAGTATCACAGTTATGAATCAGCAGTTTGACTCAGCTACATGTCTTGTCTCTGACATCCTGTTTCCTGTTTATAGTGCTCCACCCAGTGTCACTACAGTCACTGTTGTCCTGCCACACTCGGCGGGCGAGGTACTGTATCTGGGGACGGAAGGCGGTTGCGTGTGTGTCGTGGAGCAGCCAGCCTTCAAAGAGCAGCACGAGAAAACCATCAACCAGGAGGAAGTCTTACACAAGTAAGTGTTAACTGTATTTTAAGCCACTGGCGATTATACAGATTAGCGGGAGATATGAATGGTATCACTGGTGTCATTACTGCTCCTGTGTGTTGTTTTTTATATTTAATAATTGTGACGGTGGTGGGCTGCCAACCAGTCTCATAGTGAATAAAACCCCTTCTCAATTCAGTGTCCTGAATGTTGGCCGCTCAGTGCGGAGTTGGCTGATCTCAGCTTGGGCAACGGTGGCAGTGATGCTAATAAGTGATATCAATAATCCTTGCATTTGGTGCAGCGCCTGATCAAAGTCGTTGAGATGTCTCAAAGCGCTTCACGGGATATTGTCAATTGGAGTTACTGTGTGTATTTTGTGGACAAAATGCCGTTGGCCTCTGAGGCTGGGTTATGAATGGTGGGGAGGACCCCACTCCCAGTTACAGTATTGCAGTAAGCGATGGGGGGGGGCGTGGAGTGAGCAGGACCTTACATTGCGATCTCTTGTCAGAGTGCCTGAAGAGTATAAGAATCGCCGAGCATTGGGGCCCGTGGAGGTCCTGCAGGAGCACCCGAGGAACCCCGATCAGATGCTCATTGGATACAGCAGAGGCCTCATCGTCCTGTGGGACTTACAAAACAACCGAGCCACCCACCACTTCCTGGGAGATCAGGTACTCTCCGACACATGGCCAGTACATGCTGGAGCGCTCTGGGACACTACCCTGCCTGAAGGGTGCAAAATAATCAACAACAACCACAAAAAAAAGAAATCCCTGTCGTGTAAAGTGTCATCGGTGTAATGTATCTTTCACCCCCTTTGTTTGAGTCTGGGCCCTCAGGGTGAGGGCTGTGGGTGCCTCATTCGGCTGATGTTAATCAGTGGATGTTTTGTGTGTCCTGTTCACAGCAGCTGGACAGTGTGACCTGGCAGAGGGATGGCCGGCAGATTGTCAGCTCTCACAGCGATGGCAGCTACTGTCAGTGGCCGGTATCGAGTAATGACAAACAGCCAGAGCCTTTGGAGAGCAAAGTGCCTTACGGTGAGCATCGCCAATCCTGTGATTGTAGAAATCCTGTAATAGTTGTATAGAACAGACCCTTGCCATGACAAAAACACTAAGGCAATGTTGCATTCTAGCTATGAAGGAATTAGCTTTTATAATCCCCCTCCCCCCCTCCCCCATGGTGTGGACTGCCCTGTGATATCTGTACTCTGGGTGTGCTGCATGGCTGGTTCACTTTGATTAAAAACAACATATGGTAAATTTTTGGTTGCAGACTCTGGGTGATGCTGCTGAGATACAGGGAGAGTTACTGGTGGGAAGAAGACTTAAATCCAGGGTTGTGCAGATTGTCCCGAAGTTTTAGTGTAAATGTTCAAGCTCCAAAGTTTTTTTTTTTTAAGAATGACAAAAGACCTCATCAGTGTCCATAATTCCATCCTCCATAAAGTCCAGCTGATCCAAACCTCCACACCAGCAATCGCTCTACTCTCTGCCATGCGCCACCGGCTCTCAACCTCCCTGTGCATCAAGACGTCAAGGTTCTTCCACTCGTAAATCTCTTCATGCCCTAGAACCTCCCTATCTCTGTGATCCTCTCCTAGCCCACTCCTCCGCTCACTTCATCACTGTGCTGTCCTAGCTCTGGAATGCCACGCCGCCTGCTGCTTCCATCTCACCATTGACTGCCCACTAAAGTTCCCCTAAACTCCGGTACTCTCTCTACACGCGATTTGAGACGTCTAGCAGATGTGAAACGCGCTATATCAAATGCAAGGATTATTATTATCTTTCTTTTAAATCCCCTCTGTTTATATATATATTTTTCAAAAACTTCCTTTGGTCATCTCTCTCACTCTTGCCCGTTGTCCGACTGGATCATTGTGAGCCAATTCCGAGACATTATCTGGTGTGTCAGGGCTCGTGCAAGTTTTTGTGGATAAGTCATTCTCATGTACAGTCTGAAGTATTTTTATGCCGCTGGTCTGTAAAACAGCTGTAGTCTCTCTCTACTTGTGGGAGGGGATAAATCTGTTGGATGTGTTCCATGAGCTGGTCTTAACTGACAATCCCTGGCCTTTCCAAGTGCCTGGGTTGCCATGCTAACAGTATATTTTGGGCTGTAACCCACCTGAAATATTCAAATAAAAAACCCTTTGGCCACCTGCTGAAACAGCTGGAGTGTGGCCCTCTGTCTGTTCCTCTTCAGATACATGTGGTACATGGCAATCACTGAATGTTTTTCTTTTTCCTCCCCCATGTCTCTGCAGGTCCCTTCCCCTGCAAAGCCATTCCAAAGATTCTTTGGCTTTCCACCAAACAAGGGTAAGTAGCTGCTGCTTATGTATTAAATTTAGAGAGAAATAGACTGAGTGTGTGTGTACACAGCTTCAAGTGTGTGCGTATATATATGTCATTTAACACTATAATAATAATTCTTGCATTTGATATAGCGTTTTTCACATCTTCTAGATGTCTCAAAGCGCCCCACAGAATATACTGTAAAGTGAATATTTGTGTATTATTGTAAGGTGATATTACAATAGTACTGTAAAGTGAATATAAAGTATATTTCTGGGCAAACACTAACAGTGAAAGAACTCCTTTGAGACCTTATCGTGAAGGGGTGTATGTAAATTCCCGGGGGGTGTATGTAAATTTTGTATTGTTTGCTCCAGGTCCCCGTTTATTATCTTCAAAGGAGGAATGCCCCGGGCTAGCTATGGCGACCGGCACAGTATTTCAGTCATACACGGTGCCAAACAGACAGCGTTTGACTTCACCTCTCGAGTGATTGATTTCTTCGTTGTTAATGAGGATGCACCTGATTCGGGTAGGTGATCGATTGTCAGTTTCATTACATTCTCGAATTGAATACTACTAAAATTAGGGTGTAGCACAATTGGTATCTCTTAGCTGTCCCATTAGTTGTTGTTTTTTTAAACTTTCCACTCACTCACTCATTCACTCACTCACTCACTCACTCACTCACTCACTGTCTGACTTTGGGACACATACTTTTGTCTGCCTCTTACGGTGTAATATTCCAAGTAAATATTCAACCGTAAACGCTTGTCGTCCTTTCTCTAAGCAGTGAACCTGACGCAACCATTTCCATCGCACAGGGTGCTGTTTTGTTAAGGTGGTTACCGCCTGGGTTTAAAAAAAACAATGATACTCTTAACACTGAATCAGTTGGAAGTTATAATGTGGCAGCTTCTGCTGTTCTGTAAAGAGCCTACAGTGTCGCACTAAACCCCTAAAATTAACATGTCTGTGTTGGATGAGATAATTGCAGTTATCAGCACTTCATCGCCAGAGATTGGGATTTAATCTATAATTTACACAACATATTTCCTTTGCGTTAAGTGTAGTGCGTATACAGCTCACTGTGCTCCTCTCGCTCTCTCTCTATAAATGTATGTTTTATACACATACATACATATATTAAAAAAAAGTGTGTGTTTTTGTTTCTATGGAAACTTGCCAGTCTGTTGAAATGAGCCATATTGTTCTGGTGTGTAACGTTTGGGCTCCAGGACAACGATTTGAATTTACATAGCAAGCTTCACACCGGGTAGCATCTCGGGGAACTAAAATCGTCAGAGTTTGAGACCGGGCCAGACGGAGTGGTGGGTGAAGGGGGGGGTTGGAAGGTAACCGTAAGCACGATTGCAAAACCAAAGTGTTTAGGCGGGATTTGAAAGTGGGGAGGGAACAGGGTGAAGAGAGAGAGAGAGAGAGTACCTGAGTCCCTAACTGTCTGTCTGCCCCTCCGTACAGAGTGTGATGAGCCATGCGCTCTGGCAGTGCTGGCGGAGGAAGAGCTGGTTGTCATTGATTTGAAGACTCCCTCGTGGCCTGTGATTCAGCCGCCGTACTTGATCCCTCTCCATTGCTCAGCCATCACCTGCTCCCACCACATCTCCAACATCCCCATCAAACTGTGGGAGAAAATCCTCGCTGCGGGGAGCAAGCAAAACACTCACTACTCGAGCATGGTAGGAACTCGAATCTTGTCGTCCCCTCTTTAGTTCTCTGCTGTGTGTCGTGGGGTTGTGGGGGGAGATTGGGCTGAGTGATTGTCCCAATGTCTGTCCCACTTTCAGCGCCTGGGGACGCCCTCCAGGCGTGAAAGCCACTCTGTAAACATCATTTTATTGTTGTTGTTATTGTTGTCATCTCTGACACCGAAACTCTCTATCTGAAGGTCGGGCGCTTGACTGCCGTGCAGGCGTGGCTAATGGCTGTGAAAATCACGTTCCCCCGAAACAATTACTGCCCTCACGGCAACAAACAACGGAAAATATCCATTTACTTACTGTGTTCAGTGGCCCTCTCCTGGTCATGTCCTAGCCCTGCATCCCCCCCCCCCCCCCTCCCCCCTGACGCAAATAGATTGTATTCACGGGCTGGTGTGCCGATTAAAGTTTAGTTAAAAGTGTGCTGTTCTGTCACCTTAGATGATTACAAAATCAACAGTGCACTCACTTTACGGTGCATTCGATGAGACGGTTTGCAGTGACTCCAAAGACGTGATAAGGAGCTGTGTCAAATGCGAGGATTATTGCGATTAGTCCATTGTTTTTCTTTTGTCTTCACAGCCATGGCCAATCAACGGTGGTAAGAGCCTCACTTCTGAGCCCCCTCAGAGAGACCTGCTCCTCACCGGGTAAGTGGGCAGGTTCACCTACAAGGGGCCATCTTCATCACAGATCTTCCTCTTCTTCACTTCCAAAGTTTCTTTAGAATTGTTTCAGTTTTTAATTGTAATAAATCAGAGGGGGGGGTGGGGGGATAGAAACAGTTACGCAAACCTGAGAGGTTTGGTGTAGAGGCACACCCGGATTTGCAGAGCTGGACACACCCAGCTGTTAAAATTTCCTGACTCTCTTTCACTCGCACCACTTCCCTAATTCCAGCGAGTTTGGCGCAGATTGACACGAACCGCACAGAGTCCTTGGAGCTGAACTGGCTCCAAAGTGACTTGTTTGGCAACGGAATGTGAGAGTGGATCCAGCCCTCTGTGGCCGTCTCAGCTGTCTGGTTCCTGAGCCAAGCGGGTCTGCGGTATTCCAGCAAATCACTGCTGACGACAGCCCAGCCCGGCTTCATCGGAAGGACCAGTAACACTTTGAGATGTCTAGTAGACGTGATAAGGCGCTATATTCGAACGTAAGGATGATTATTTTCCAGGTTTTGCTGGATCCCACTGTGTAATCGTTTCTTTTCCATCTCGCACACAAATGTACAGCCGATTCAATTTACAGTATATTCTGTTGTTATTATTATTATTATCATGATGATTATTTCCGCTCTTCCCAGGCACGAAGATGGGACGGTGCGTTTCTGGGACGCGTCTGGGGTCTGCCTGAAGCCGCTGTACAAACTGAGCACCGTGAGTGTGTTCCACACGGACGCCGACCACAACGACAACCTCAATCAGTCCGGGGAGGACGAGTGGCCCCCCTTGCGCAAGGTGAGCAAACTGGAAGCAGATAACTGTCTACGCTGTGGGGAAGCATTAAAAGGTCCAGGTGCCAGCCACGCCGAACGCGTGCACCCGTGTGCTTGCGTCCTATCGCCGGCTGCGGGCCATGCTCTTGCAGTGCTCGGCTTCACCTTCCCAGGCACGGGGAGAGACGTCGGGAACGGAGTAAAATTCATTCCAGTTGGTGGCTGCTTCGTGCCCACGGGTGTTTTTCCCCCCCCCCCCCCCCCCCCTTGCTGACACTGATATTTTCCGCAGGTCGGTTCCTTCGATCCGTACAGCGACGATCCCAGACTGGGAATCCAGAAGATTCATCTATGCAAATACAGTGGTTACCTGGCGGTAGCCGGCACAGCGGGCCAGGTACGTACTCCTCGCATCGCATACACGTAGCTCAGGGGTTAGAGCACTCGCCTTACAAGCGAGAGACCTGGGTTCAATGCCAGGCAGGGCGAAACCTTGGGCAAGTTCCTGACTCCACGCACCTGATGATAATCCCTCAAATATTTTTTAAAACATTGGTCATTTCAATCCACGGATGTTTGTGGTACACTGCTGTGTGTCGATTGACTGCCGCATTTCGACCACAAATGTAGTCAATTCAGTTTGGCGTATATTGTGTAAAGTGCTTTGAGACGTCTAGAAGACTTGATAATGTGTTATATGAAATTGAAGTATTATTATTAGAGGCAGATAACCCTGCTGGTTACTCAGGCACAGTAAGAACATCTCTAGGAGTACAAATGTAGCTCATCTACAGACACACACTAGTTCAGAGAAGCCTTTTCCCCCTGTACAGTTAATGCAGTTGACATTTCCTAACCTGTCGATCCAGCAACCTTACATATGATTGGTAATAATAATACTGAGACCGTGTGGGTTGAAGGAGGATCCTGTAACTTGCTGCTATGCGTTGCCTCCGGCAGGTTTTGGTGATGGAGCTGAACGACGAGCCGGTCGACCAGGAAGTGGCCTGTACGGTGGTGGACATTTTACAAGACCAGGATACCTTCAAGTGGAAAGGTCACGAGCGGCTGAATCCCCACGACGACCCCATTCACTTCCCCCCTGGTTTCCAGCCGTTCGTGCTGGTTCAGTGCCTACCTCCCGCCGTGGTGACCTCGCTCGCCCTGCACTCCGAGTGGAAGCTGGTGGCGTTCGGGACGAGTCACGGCTTTGGTCTGTTCGACTACCAGCAAAAGCGCACGGTCATGATCAGGTTGGTATCATCTGGTATCATCCTGAGGCTCAGGGGTTAGAGCGCTCGCCTTCCAAGCCAGAGAGACCTGGGTTCAATTGCCAGGCAGGCCAGGGCAAAACCTTGGGCAAGTTTCCTTACTCCACACGTGGGAGAAACGCGGCAGCCAATTGCGCACAGCGGTGTCCCACAAACAGTCGTGGATTGAAATGACCAATTTTATTATTGGATTTTTTTTTAATTTGGAAGGATTATTATCAGGCGTATGTGTGGAGCTACAAGACTACAATAATATACACACACATATGTATATACATATTATATATATATGTCCCCGTAGCACTGTCTGTCTCGGACGTACGTGACCTATTTTATTCCCGGCTGTAGGTGTACGCTGCACCCCAGTGATCAGCTGGCTCTGGAGGGACCCCTCTCCCGGGTAAAATCCATCAAGAAATCACTGAGACAGTCTTTCCGTCGTATCCGGGGAAGCCGAATGTCTGGGAGGAAGCGGATTCCTGGAAACAATGCCGCAAAGGTACGAAAGTCCACTGGGATTTGTGAAGGTTGTCCAGCGACACTGTTGAAATTGTTTTTTCACAGGGTGGGATCTGGTTTAGGGCATCTCCCCCCCCCAACCTCCGATGCCTTAATCTGGCCTGGTCTTTTCAGATCTACCTGTAGATGACTGTCCGTGTTTTGAGACGTCTTCCCAACTGAAAGGCGTTACCCAAATGTAATGTGTTGTCGTACTGGGCTGTGTCGCCACCTGCTGCTATGTGGGTAGAAGTATATTTAAGCACATTAATTACCTCCTGCCATAGGGAGATGCATAGCCACATTGAGGTGTTGTCCCTATGAAAGGGACGGACTGACTGACTGACTGGTTCGCAGAATTTCTAGTATCCGGTGGGAGAAGCTGAAGGGTTCGTCACTCTGGGGAATCAACCTTTCCCGGTCGCCGGGGTGAAGAGTTATTCATGAAAGTAGTTTGGATTTTAATACTAACAGCAATGATACCATTGGGATATTTGCCCCACCCACCCATATAGACTGGGCTGTTTCAGAGGGTGAAAGTCACGGGGAGCGCAGTTTGTACTGTAATGCAGCCGAGGCTGTTCTCATTGGGCCTGTGTTTGTGGTTTAGGTGCAGGAGGCTAATGCGAGGCTGGGGCAGGAGGCACTGAACGAGATGGAGCTGGCCCCAGTACAGCGCAGGATTGAGGCACGCTCTGCCGACGATTCCTTCACAGGATTTGTCCGCACACTGTATTTTGCTGATTCCTTTATACGAGACGGTGAGAGGCGTTCTTCGACACTTACACTTCGAGCCTTTCACATTGGGAGATAACAATAATAATCCTCCTCCACCTTGTGTTTGATATAGCGCGCCATCATGGCTTTGAGGCGCCTCAAAGAGCTTCACAGAATCTACTGTAAAGTGGAGTGACTGTGGATTGTTTACAAAGGCAGAGTAGGGGCTTCAGCTGGTGGGGTGGTGGTGTGGGGGGGTGAAAGGCAGCAGAAATCACAGAGAAGAGTTTGCGTTCAGTCAAAGGTGAAAGCAATTTCCAGCATTTGATAACATTTTTCTGTGTGAAGGGCGCTGTTTAAGTCCACTTGGTGGTTTTTACTGGGTAACTATTTTGCGTTCAGCACATTCTGTCTGCACATGACATACATTCAATGTTCTGCCCTGAAGCTGCCTAACAGTAGTGTGTGTGTGTGTGTGTTGTCCGCACAGCTTCCTCTCAGTCTCACGGCCCTTCATTGTGGGCTGGCACAAATGGTGGCACAATATTCGCGTACAGCATACACATTCCCTCCGTGGAGAGGAGGATGGAGGAGCCAGTGACTGCAGTCCAGGGTGAGTTTCAGTCTTGTTAACTGCAGCTCCAATTCTTTCAATTGGCCCTTTTAGGAAATTCAGTCTCAATTGTGAGCTCGTTGGTAGATTAATGTGTTGTGCCTCCGAGCTGCGCCCAGCGTGGGAATATCTGTCAGGAGGGACGATAGGGCCAATGGCCTCCTGTGCTGCTGTATTCTATGATTCCTTTACTTGCCTTCACAGCAAAGGAAATCCAGCTGATGCACAGGGCTCCGGTCATTGGTATATTTATCCTGGACGGTCGAGGAATACCCCTCCCAGAGCCTCTGGAAGCCTCGCATGATCTCTCCAGGAGCCCAGACATGCACAGCAGCCACGTGCTGCTTGTTGTGTCTGAGGAGCAGTTTAAGGTAACAAACTGTTTGCCAGGAGCTTTGGGTTGGACACAAGCGATCTGGGATCTTGCCCTGTGTGGGGGGAAGGGGGGGAGGCGGGGGTGGAACGCTATATAACCGCAACTTGTCGTCATCGCTGTTGGATCTTGTTTGCCACTGAGACGTCTAGGAAGACGTGAAAAGCGCAAGATCAAATGCAAGTATTATTATAACTGGATAGTGATAATACTTGCATTCGGTTTAGTGCTTCTCACGTCTTCTAGGCGTCTCAAAGCGCTTCACAGAATGTACTGTGAAGTGAATTGACTGTACATTTGTGGGCGAAACGCGGCAGCCGTTTGCGCACGCCGGCGTCCCCACAAACAGGCGTGGTTTGAAATTAACAATCAGTTAATCAACAGTAACAGTAAGGATTATTTTAATTCTATCGCCCTTTAAAAAAAAAAGGGACAGGTGAAATTTAAGATTTTAAATTTATCTCTCGCCGACAGATATTCACATTGCCAAAGGTTAGCACCAAACTGAAGCTGAAACTGACCGCGGTGGAAGGTTCACGCGTGAGGAAAGTGTCCGTGGCCAGTTTTAACAGCAGCAAAACCGACGAGTACAGTGAGAGCGGCCTCTTGGTGCTCACTAACCTGGGTGATGTCCAGGTGGTCTCTCTGCCCGGCCTCAAATCTCAGGTCCGATACGAGTGTATCCGGAAAGAGGACGTGAGCGGGATTGCGTCCTGCGTGTTCACAAAGTCAGGGCAAGGTGAGAGTTCGAGGCTTGTCACCGGTCGGGAAGTTAATACCGGCACCATCCAGAACTCCGCGGCCCCCGTCCTCTCCTGCACCAAGCTCTGCAAGCTCATCACCTCCCCCCCCCCACTCCCTAGTCCTCACTCAGCCTAGCCTTATCTCACTGCTGTCACTCCCGCAACCAACCATGCTGCCTGCTCCCTCCCTTCAGCAAACACTAATCTGTTCATGTCCCCCTCGCCCGATTTTTTTTTTCTTTCTTTCTCCCCCACCATTGGTCTACTGGCTTTCAGCCATTCTGCCCCCACTCTCTCTCTCTCTCTCTCTCTCTGACTTGCCTCCTCGGCCCCTATTTTTACATTGAACTCCATTTGCCACAGATCAGCCCACTCTGCTAACTATAACCAGTTGATATCTGCCTACAGCTTCCTGTACCCTCCGGCCCATTCCCTCCTAATCTAGTCACCAGTCTAGCTGTTGCCCACCGTCACCGTGACTGGATAGTTGACCCACATCAAAACCTGGTGATGGTTTCTGTATTTTCAGGTTTTTACCTAATCTCCCCCCTCCGAGTTTGAGAGGTTCTCCGTCTCTTCAAAGTGGGTGGTGGAGCCCAGGTCCCTGGTTGAGCTGGAGGGGACGGGGATCAGGCCTTTCCACCGGAAAACAAGCCAGGATGGAGGATCGATGCATTCCAACTCCAGGTGAGGTGACTGACTAGCCCACACAATCCACTGGCTCCCTCTCCATTCCTCAGGACATTTGGTTGGGTGATTGTGGCAACGTTCGCCGATACATTCTGTGTGAATTGTGAACTCGCTTCCTGTTGATTCCTCTCTCTCTCTCTCTCTGGTAAATTGTCTCAGGGCAGATCACGTTTTACACCGTTAATACTGACTATTGTTCATTTGCAGGGAGGCTTCCCGA
>CM068760.1:1844556-1936515 GCA_035084275.1 Hydrolagus colliei
TCCCCCCTCTCCCCCTCTCCCCCCCCCTCCCCAGGCTGGTGGCTGCAACATCACCGGCTTCTGGCACAACCGCCTGGGCTCGGTGATCTACCTGGCGGGGAGCGACAGCGGCCTGACCCTGGGGGGCCGCTATGTGACGGCGGTCGAGGTGGTCAAGGGAGAGGCCGGACCCGAGCGTCAGGCCGAGGTCATCGGCATCAGGAACAGGGGCAAGAATCCGACGTTTAGCTTCTCGGTGGCCTGGGCTGCAGGTACGCACAGCTCTCTATACTAACTAACTAACCAACTAACTAGCTAACTAGCTAACTAACCAACTACTGTACCTATCTACCTACCTAACTGACTAACATTGTCTACTTTAATCTCCTCTTAACCACCTCCTCCTCCTCCACATTTAACTACAGCCGCCAACTGGACGTTTAATGTTGTGTCTGTGTGATATAAACCAGAGCATGTGATCTCTGCCGTGAGGTTTGCAAAGGGTCTGACACAGCAATGGTCTAATATAATAATAATAATCCTGGCATTCGATACGGGGGCTTTTCGCATCTTCCAGACCGTGTCTCCAAAAGCGCTTCACAGAACACACTGTAAAGTGAAGTGACTGTATATGTGTGGGCCAAACGCGGCAGCCAGTTGCGCACAGAGGCGTCCCCCCCGCTGAGGGATTATTATCAGGCGCCTGGAGTAAGGAATTTCCTGCCGGGAATCCAGTCCAGGTCTCTCTCGCTCGCCGACCGGGCGCTGAGCCGCGGGACTCCCCGCTACAGTGACTAGCCTCCCCTCCCCTCCCCTCCTTAATAACATTGATCCCTGTGTGTGTTACAGCGCCTTAGCTCGTCTTCCAAATGTCTCAAAACGCTGCAGAGGCTTTACCGTAAAATGAATTGACTATATACGTGTGTCTGTGGGTGTGTGTGTGTGTCTGTGTGGGTGTGTGTGTGTCTGTGGGTGTGTGTGTGTCTGTGGGTGTGTGTGTCTGTGGGTGTGTGTGTCTGTGGGTGTGTGTGTGTGTCTGTGGGTGTGTGTGTCTGTGGGTGTGTGTGTGTGTCTGTGGGTGTGTGTGTGTCTGTGGGTGTGTGTGTCTGTGGGTGTGTGTGTGTGGGTGTGTTTGTGTGTGTGTGTCTGTGTGTGTGTCTGTGGGTGTGTGTCTGTGGGTGTGTGTGTGTGTATACACAGGCTCCACCACATCCTGGGTCGGCCAGTGTTTTGTGCAGGAAGATGGGCTGGAGGTGCTGAGGACCATGTGGTTGCTCAGGTCGGCCGTGACGAATCCTCAAGACAACTGGGCAGCGCTGAGGTGAGTGACGTCAACATCACCGGAGACATCACCGCGCAGGTTAACAAGCTCCTGGTCACAAAAGGTCGAGAGGGAGGGTTATCAGTGTAAAAAAACACTCTACGGCCACGAGCAGCTGCCAAAGAGTTTGCCCTGTTAGATGTCACAGTGACATCTAACAGGGCAAAGGCCAAACATACGAAGCAGGTCAAGGTGTGTTGATATGAGGGAGAGTCTCCCCCCCCCAACCCCTCTCTCTCCCCACAGGGTAGCGGAAATCTGGAACTCTCTCCCCCCCCCCCCCACCCCCACCCCGCCACAAAAGATTGTGGGTTATGGTTGGATCCATTCACATTTTCAAGACTGAGGCGGGTAGATGTTTGTTGTATCAGGGGGTACCTTGGCAAGGGCGGGTAATTGGAGTTGAGCTACAGATCAGCCATGATCTTATGGAGTGGCGGAACAGGCTTGAGGGGCCTGAATGTCCTCCTCCCGTTCCTGCGTGCTCGCCCCGTTGAGAACGAACGTCAGCAATATGTCCGACAGTTGTGCGTGAGTGCTCCGTGTCGCAAAGTGCGGGGGAAAGAGCGGAGGATTTGGGATGACATCCACAGACTGGGGGGGGGGGGGGGGGGGGGAGCGGTCTGAGGTTCTCTCTGTGATGGGAGGGTCGAGTGCGTGCAAGTAGCTGTCTACTGTCCCCTCCCGACCTTCGCGTTTCCTTTCTCCCTCAGGATCGGGGAGGACACGTTTCACCGCAGCCCTGGCAACATGGTGTCCGAGCAGCCGAGGGCCTGAGAGTAACAACAGCCCCCTCCGCCGTGACCTCGGGCAACTCCACCAATAAATAAAGCCCCGACCGTCATCATCCGCCAAACGCCTGCTCGTCTTTCTTGTGCCTCACTTGTCAGCGCTGTTGCGGAAGCTGTGTATCGTTTTGCCTCAGCGAAGAAATGAGCGGTTGAGGGGGGGGTAGAGTACAAGTGATCTCGAGTTCTCGGCTTTATACTTGGGGGAATAGAGTGATTCGTCCCACCGTTGGTTGTTCTCCTCTCCAAACCCCAACATTGTCAATGGGGGGGGGGGGGGGGGGGGGGTGGAAGGCCACAGAGGCTCTCTCATCTGACCCTCATCTGAGTCGTGTTGTCAGGTTAATCAGTGTTCAACCCCAGGAGAACTAGGAATTTATGAAATGCCGAGAACTTTGAGCCTCTTTACACACAGTGGCCACACGGCCTCGTCATGTCCTGCCATGTTCTAGTTTGTTTATTAACACACAGGGCGCGCGCACACACACACACACCCCTCTCACATGTGTACACACACACACACCCTCTCACATGTGTACACACACACACACACACCCTCTCACGTGTACACCCCACACACACACTGTCGTGTGTACACCCACACATTCACACACGGACATTGGCTCACACATTCACATACACACACACACTCGCAAAACACACACGTATACAATACACACACACACACACACACATGCAAAGATACTCACATGCACATAGACACACAGACGCACACCTGGCATGCAGCGGGGGCTGTTACAGGCAGGGTGGTTGTTGACAGGCAGGAGGTGGCTGCTGAACGGAGGTGATTCCTTGAGCAGGTTTGACTGCTTGAGAACAACAACAACAACAACAGCAGCAGCAAAATTACATTGGTTTTGTGCCTGTCATGTCGGGAGGATGACCCGAGGCCGGCAGAGGAGGAGGCCGTTCAGCAGATGTTCCCAAAGTCGGTGGTGGCTGTGGCTGGAAGCTACCCAGCCTCACCCCAGGCCGGGGAACCCTCTAGCTCTGTGTGTGTGTGTGTGTGCGTGTGTGTGTGTGCGTGTGTATGCATGTGCGTGTGTCGGCCAAAATCATTCAAAATACCTCCATTGCATTCCCTGCATTCCCTGTATTTCTCATGTTACGGGATTGAGTTCCATTCTCCTCATGGTGACCCGAGCAGCTGTAATGTGTGACTGACTGGCCTCTCCCTCCCCAGCCCTTTCTGAAAACCTTTCCTCCTCTCTTCAGTCCTTTCCTCCTCTCTCCAGTCTTTGGGGGTAATCTCTGGATCTACAAACGTCCGGACAACGATTGAACCAAAATTCCCATTTCCCGAAGCTAAAGAAACCCTAAAATTGGGAGCGAATGCAGTGTGATCTACATTAGCTCCCACACACCTTGCCTCAGGCTCAGCCACAGTGACACAGGTCAACTCAGGGTAGATAGTCCTGGAGTCCTGTAGCTCAGTGGTTAGAGTAACTTGTCTTACATGCGTGAGACCTGTGTTCGAATGCAGGTAGGATCAGGGCAAAACCTTCGGCAAGTTTCCTTACTCCGCGTAATAAATATTGGTCATTTTCAAACCACGACTGTTTGTGGGGGGACGCTGCTGTGCGCAATTGGCTTGGTCATTTTCAAACCACGACTGTTTGTGGGGGGACGCTGCTGTGCGCAATTGGCTGCCGCGTTTCACCCACAAATATACAGTCAATTCACTTCACAGTACATTCTGTGAAGCGCTTTGAGACGTGTAGATTATTAAACATGAATATTATTATCGTGTACAAAGTGAAGAGAGAGAGGACTTTGCTATTATTGCTCCTCTGGTGAGCGCAGTCACACTGAGTTACTCTACATGCACCACAACCCGCTTACCCTGTATTCTAAAAGGTTATTGTACATTTTGCCTGCGCAATTCTAAGGTTCCCCCAATTGAGATATGTTTCCCTATACTTTAGGGAGAACCTGAAAACACATCGCAAAGTTCAGTTAAACCGAGGTTTAATTTATGGACAAAGGGATTCAGGTATAAAAGGTGGGGTAGGTGGAGTTAGACTAGAAGATCAGCCATGATCTGATTGTGCGCAATTGTACTGCCACATTGTCCTACAAAATACACAGTCACTACACTTCGCAGTGTAAGCATCTCTCTGACTTGACAAGGCGCTGGACCAAATACAAGGATTATTATTATTATCATTATTACTCTCCCAACACTGCACAGGCTGACGGGCTGAGGCGTACCCAGCGAGGGTGGGGGTGCGGGTGGGGGGTGGCTGCCGGAAGTGAGTGGGGGGGGGAGAGGAAATCCACCCTGTTTCTCCTCCGCCACATCCCACCCCATCCCGACCCCCCCCCACATCCCACCCCACCCCGACCCCCCCACCTCTCCCAGCCCGGCCCCGCCTGACCTTTGGCTCCACCCCCTCGGAGGAGGCTTTACCTCTCGGACAATAGGTACCTATCTCACTCTCAGCCTAAGTCAGACTCTGCTCGGTCTGTCTCTGTCTCTGTCTCGCTCTCAGTCAGTCTCAGTGTCTGAGTCTTTGTGTCTCAGTCTCTGTGTCTCAGTCTCTGTATCTCAGTCTCTGTGTCTGAGTCTCTGTATCTCAGTGTCTGAGTCTCTGTATCTCAGTCTCTGTGTCTGAGTCTCTGTATCTCAGTGTCTGAGTCTCTGTATCTCAGTGTCTGAGTCTCAGTCTCTGTGTCTGAGTCTCTGTATCTCAGTCTCTGTATCTCAGTCTCTGTGTCTGAGTCTCTGTATCTCAGTCTCTGTGTCTGAGTCTCTGTATCTCAGTCTCTGTGTCTGAGTCTCTGTGTCTGAGTCTCTGTATCTCAGTGTCTGAGTCTCTGTATCTCAGTCTCTGTGTCTGAGTCTCTGTATCTCAGTCTCTGTATCTCAGTCTCTGTGTCTCAGTCTCTGTGTCTCAGTCTCTGTGTCTCAGTCTCTGTATCTCAGTCTCTGTATCTCAGTTCTCTGACCCGGTCTCAGACTCCTGCCCCCACTGCCCGGCCCGGTCATGGCCGCCGCTGTCAGTGTGTTGCTGGGGGAGGAGAGTCTACGGTGTGGGATCTGCCTGGAACTCTTGAAGGAAGCCGTGACCATCCCTTGCGGCCACACGTTCTGCCTGGGGTGTATACGGAGCTGCTGGGGCGAGCCTGGCAGAGATCACCGGTGCCCTCACTGTCGCCAGAACTCCCCACCGGGCGCCCAGCTCCGCAGGAACCTGCTCTTGTGTAAGATCGTGGACGACTTCGCCTCGAGCCGAGACCGAGCGTCCGTCGGCCCGGAGGCCGAGCCGAGAGGGAACGTCTCCTGCGATTTCTGCCCCGGCACCAAGGTGGGAGCGGCCAAGTCCTGCTCGGTGTGTTTGGTCTCTTACTGCGAGCTCCACCTGAAGCCTCACCGGGAGAACGCGGCGTTCCAGCACCACAGCCTGACCGAGCCGGTCGGCGACCTCAACCACAGGAGGTGCCCGGCTCACGGCAAGCTCCTGGACTTGTTCTGCCGGACCGACCGGAACCTCATCTGCTCCTTCTGCACCACCGAGAGACACCGCAATCACCAGACCGTCACCGTGGAGGAGGAGGTTTCCAAACGGAAGGTAAGGGAGAGAGACGCTTGCCAGGACAGAGAAACACTCTGGGACTCCGTCCATCCAGGACACGATCCGAGCTCCAGCTCCACACGTAGCGTGTGAGACAACATGTCATTTACAGCCTTAGTATTATTATTATTATTTATTTGCGACGGGATTATTACCGCCCCCCCCCCCCCCCCACCCGCCAAAAGCGATCCGCCGATCGACTTAACTGCTTGGTAAGCAGAGAGGTGTGGAGTAAGGAAACTTGGCCCATGTTTCCTCCTGCCCAGGGTTAAAACCCAGGTCCTCTCGCTTGCGAGGCGAGTGCCTCTAACCCCAGAGCTGCAGGACTCCACAATCCCTCCTCAATCCACGACTTTGTCCACGCGATCGGCTGCTGCGTTTTCGCCCGCAGGGTACGCGGTCACTCCACGTGACGGTACACGCCGTCGAGGCGCTTTGAGAGTCTCAGAGACGTGATAAGGCGCTGTATCAAATTCAAGGAATATTATCACCATGATGATGATGATGATGATTTCCAGACACAACTGGCCCACGAGCAGGTAGAGACGACGGCACAGATACAGAGGACGTTGGCTGAGATGGGAAACCTGCAGCAAACGATCGACTCCATCACGGTGAGTAATGCGTTAACACCTTGGGGGTATCGGTGTATCGTCTGAGACCCGACCTGTCAAGCGACTGCCAGGATACGGCGGAAGGCCAACTGGGTGATAATAAGAAGAATAAGAATAAATAATCCTTGCATTTGATACAGCGGCTTTTCACATCTTATCGACGCCTCAAAGCGCTTCACAGAATATGCCGAGGTGAATTGACTGTATATTTTGTGGGCGAAACGCGGCAGCCAATTGCGCACAGCGGGGTCCCCCACACACAGTCGTGGATTCAAAAATGACCAATTTTATTGTTGTGGTTTTTGTGGGGGTTGGATTATTATTAGGCGTGTGGAAAGGAAACTTGCCCGAGATTTCGCCCTGACCTGCCTGGATTCGAACACAGGTTCTAAGGCGAGTGCTCTTCTAACCACTGAGCTACAGGAGCTCCACGATGGACCTCGGTCATGTTTTCGCCCAGAACTTCAGGAAGTTCTTATTGTCCCGGTTTCTCGTTCTGCGGCAGACCGCGGCGCTCAACGTGGAGTCCGAAATCACCAACAAGTTCACGGCCATGACGGAGGCCATTCAGGAGACGCAGAGGGAGGTGATCGGGCTGGTGGAGGCCGAGGAGAGAGCCTCGCTGAGCCAGGCCGACATCATCAGGAACCAACTGGAGGAGAAGTGCGCGGAGCTGAGGGCACGAGACAAGCAGCTGAAAACACTGTCACTGAGCAGCGATCAGCTGAGGCTGGTACAGGTAACAGCTTCTCATCAGAACGCTGGACCTTGATCTCACTCTGCAGATCGTATCTGATGGCTATTGTCCATCAAACAGTGAGTCGTTGCTGACCCAAGTACGGTCAAAGGAACTGCAAACAACAAGAGCAAACAGGGAGACAGTGATTAACAGGACCTGTCACCAATAGTACAATAGTACTGGTTAGGTTAACGAGATCAGGAGTGGCGATGATATCGTACAACAATGACATTGGTTACGTTGGTATGAATTATCTCGTCATTTGTGCCTGATTAAATAAGCCCTTTGATACATCCAAACAATGGATAAAAGGCTTATTTAATGAGGACCGATGCAAGATAATCCAATGTGGTTGTAAAATAGGGATGGGGTTCGGTGGCCAGCATTTACTGATGGGGGTCTGCGTTTGTGTGGGGTGTGTGTGTGTGTGTGTGTGTGTGTGTGTGTGTGTGGCGGTGGGGTGTATGTGGGGGTGCAGTGTGTCTGTATGGGGGGGGCGGTGGGGAGAGAATCTGGGACTTGTAAAACCTTAACAGTGATCTTGTCTTCAGTATTTTACATCAGTGACTTCCATAAAGCCTTAATCCTTTGTGGGGGTGGGGGGGGGGGGGGGGGGGGGGGGGGGGTGGTTTACCCTAGAAAGAGATTTGGTTTTTCTTTTCCAGTTCAGACTCACTTTTCCTTTCTCCGTAGATGCTGCCTGACCTGCGTGAAAGTTCCCAGACATTTCTCAGTTTGTTTTTTGGTGGGTGGGGTGGGGGTGAGTTTTTTTGGTGATCTTCTTTCGCCAGGCAAACGCTTGCGTTGTTATGTTTTTGTGTCGACTCTCTGTCAGGAATCTCTGGCTGCGAATGAAGCCGCGCCGCGCCTGGAGTTCCCGCGTTTGCGGAGAGATATATTTGTGACGATCGCTCGCGCCAGCGAGGTGGTGACCGAGCTCTCGGTGCTGGTGACAGGGTATCTGAGAGAGGCCGTCAACCACGGACTCAAAAACAGAGGCACAAAAGGTCAGCGAATTCTGTCTGTCTGTCTGTCTGCCTGTCAAACGATCGATACGAAACGCTAATTCTAATCCTTGCATTTGATATCGCGGCTTTTCACATCTTATCGACGTCCCAAAGCGCTTGACAGAATATACCGTAAAGTGAATTGACTGTATATTTTGTGGGTGAAACGCGGCAGCCAATGGCCCACAGCGGCGTGTCCCCCCCCCCCACACACAGTCGTGGATCGAGTGACCGAAATTATTATTATTTCTTTACATTTTCATTTCTTTGAAGGGACGGGCCAGTCGGCCGACGGTCACAAAGCTGCCACGTGTGTTTCTCACGGTTCTGTTCTGATTTCACTTTGGACAGGAGGTAAAGCAGAGATTGCTCCCACGCCACTCAGCCTCCACGTTGCCCCATTTCACGCGGAGCCAGTGACCAGGGAGGACTTTTTACGCTGTGAGTATTGTGTTTGTGTTCATATCGCAGTGATCGGCCCCTGAAGAAAAAGTTTGCTCACAAAATACACTGTCAATTCACTTCACAGTATATTCCGTGAAGTGTTTTATTATAATAATAATAATAATCCTTGCATTTCACATCGCGGCTTTTCACATCTTATCCACGTCTCAAAGAGCTTCACAGAATATACTGTAAAGTGAATTGACTGTATATATATTTGTGGGCGAAACGCGGCAGCCAATTGCGCACAGCGGCGTCCCCCCCCCCCCACCACAAACAGTCGTGGATTGAAGTGACCGATTGTTTTTTATGGGATTATTATCAGGCTTGTGTGTGGAGTAAGGAAACTTGCCCAAAGTTTCGCCTCGGCCAGGAATTGAACCCAGGTCTCTCGCTTGTGCGGCAACTTCTCTAACCCCTGAGCTACAGGACAACACTTTGAGACGTCTCGAAGACGTGATGAGGCGCTGATTAAAATGCAAGGATTAGTATTATTATTGTTATCATCATCATCATCATCACGTTTCACCCACAAATATACAGTCAATTCTCCTCCTCTCCTTCATCCTGCCCCGACCCCTCTCCCCCGCTCTTGTCCCTACCTGACTGTACAGCGGCTTGGGACGTCCTCTCGACGTGAAAGTTTTGATTGATTGATTTATTGATTGATTGATTGGTTCATTCGTCCATTCGTTCATTCATTTCTTCCCCGTTTCCAGTTGCCACCAAGTTGGCATTCGACCCGAACACCGCCAACAACTACCTGGGATTATCGGACGGGAACCAGACGGTGACGGAACGCTTCCCTGAGCCACAGGGATACCCCGAGCACCCTGACCGCTTTGACACCCTGTGGCACGTGCTGTGTGCCGAGAGCCTGTGCGCCGGCAAATACTACTGGGAGGTGTGCGGGCAGGCGGGCCCAAGGGGCTTCGCCACGAACCTGGGCATCGCCTACGGGAGGATCAACAGGAAGGGGGCCGACCTCTCCTGCTCCATCGGCGGCAACGCCGTGTCCTGGTGCCTGAGCGTCTCCCCGGACGGCGGCCGCCGGCAACGCTTCTCGGCCCGGCACAGGAACAAGTCGTTCGACATCCCGCGAGCGGTGGCCTGCGAGCGGGTCGGGCTCTACCTGGACTGGCCGGCCGGCACCCTGGCCGTTTACGACGTGGTGGCGGGCGCCATGACCCTGGTTCACCGGTTCCGCACGGTGTTCACCGAGCCCCTGTACCCCGCGTTCGGCGTCTACTCCAAATCGTCTCTCACGATCCAACAGCTGCAATAGTTATTGCGGCAGAGAGCGAGCGATATTACCGGTCAGGCTCCTCGTGCCACACCCGTCTGGCCTCCCTGGCACCATGTCTCAGTGATGCGGTGAATCACACCAAACTTTACAATAACAATAATAATAATAAGAAGAAGAATCCTTGCATTTGATAATAGCGCTTTTCACATCTTCTAGACGTCTCACAGCGCTTTACAGAATGTACTGTAACGTGAATTGACTGTATATTTCGTTGGCGAAAAACGCGGCAGCCAATTGCGCACAGCAGCGTCGCCCACAAACAGTCATGGATTGAAAATGACCAATTTTATTATTGTGTTTTTTTGGGAGGGATTATTATTAGGCGTGTGTGTGTGTGTGTGTGTGTGGAGTAAGGAAACTTGTCCAAGGTTTCGCCCTGCCTTGCCTGGATTCGAACACAGGTTCTTACGTTTGTAAGGCGAGTGTCTCTAACCACTGAGCTACAGGAGCTTACAGCACAGAAACAGCTCAGCTCAGCCAGCCCGTGCCGGTCTTTATACTCCACACTCGTCTCTGTCCCCCTCTCCCTCCAGACCCAGACAATACGAGCATTGTATTGCTCGTGACCCGTGCGACTTACTACTTACTGTATACTTTGTCGCCTTGTTTGGCGGGGTTTTAATTTTAATGCGAAATATGCGTATTTCAAAATAAATGTGAAACTGGCTGGAGTTGCGCTCGGCTCGCTCGACAAGCAGCAGGAAAGCTTGACTACGGTGTCTATGCTACAACTGATTTTTTTTTGTGGGGGGGTGGGGCGGTAAGGAGAGTGGGGGATGAGTGGGGGATAAGTGGGTCAGTACATGTGTAAGATCTCCAAACCTGCCTTTCCACCGACACATGCAAAATCCCTGCGTCCGGAGTGGAATTTGCAGACTCTCTCCCCGGAGAGATGAACCCGCCCGGTTTATCCAACTGTGGAGAGTGTTCGACCCCGAGCCAAGGGTTGGCGACAACCTGGAGTAAAATTGAACAGCTAAGAGACCTTTAACAACAACAACAACAACAAAATTACATTTATAGAGCGCACAGAGATAGCCGCCCTATAAATGGATAGGCGCTCCATTCACAGACTTGCCCCCGCTTACCTCTAGTGCCTTGAAAGTGTTTGAGGAACAGATTGTATGTATTTAAATGGAATAAGACAGCACAAAAACTGGCCAACAGTGCTCATAATAACCATGATCAGAATCCTTGCGTTTAACTCAATTTATAACCTATATCAAATGCAAGCATTATGATTATTATTATTATTATTATTCGATACAGCGCGTTATCGTGTCTTTGAGACGTCTCAGAGCGCCTCACGGGATATAGTGTAAAGTGTAGTGACTGTGCGTTTTGTGGGTGAAACTCAGCCATGCCCCCAGTACAAACAGCCCCAGGAATCCTCAACCGCGCCCGCCCAAAACCCGCCCAATTAGGCGTGAAGCCCGCCCCCCCGGACACACAACCCGCCCAACCCGCCCCACGGACATACAACCCGCCCAACCCGCCCCCCGGACACACAACCCGCCCAACCCGCCCCCCGGACACACAACCCGCCCCCCCCGGACACACAACCCGCCCAACCCGCACAAGCCACGCTGCGTCCCCGCGTCATTTCAAGATGGCGGCGGCGGCGACAGTGGGATTGTTGATCAGAAGCCGCGTCCCGGGGTCAGTGTAGTGACTGTGTGTGTGTGTCACTGTGAGTGTAGTGACTGTGTGTCTCTCACTGTGAGTGTAGTGACTGTGTGTGTCTGTCAGTGTGAGTGTAGTGACTGTGTGTCTCTCAGTGTGAGTGTAGTGACTGTGTGTGTCTGTCAGTGTGAGTGTAGTGACTGTGTGTCTCACTGTGAGTGTAGTGACTGTGTGTCTGTCAGTGTGAGTGTAGTGACTGTGTGTCTCTCAGTGTGAGTGTAGTGACTGTGTGTGTCTGTCAGTGTGAGTGTAGTGACTGTGTGTCTCTCAGTGTGAGTGTAGTGACTGTGGGTCTCTCACTGTGAGTGTAGTGACTGTGGGTCTGTCATCTGAGGGGGACTGTGTCCCCCCCTCCGCTCAGCAGGCTCTGGTCTGCTATACAAAAGACGCTATACAAGTGTAACATTGCGGTTGTTTTTGTAGTGTAGTGACTGTGTGTCTGCCACTGGGTGTAGTGACTGGGTGATCGCAACCTGTTTACATACTGGAGTGAGGTGCAGTTGATCCCAAGGATTGTTGGCCAAAACACCAGGAGTAACCCCCGTCTCCTGTCCTCCACAACTTCTTTGCTGTGAGCGAGAGGCCCGGGTTCAATTCCCGGCAGGTCAGTGGGGCGAAACCTTGGGCCAGTTTCCTTACTCCGCGTACATACAGGCCTGATAATAATCCCTCAATAAAATACTGAGAAACTGGTCACTCCAATCCACCTGGTGTGAGACTTCTGTGCGCAATTGGCTGCCGCGTTTCGCCCACAAAATAGACAAGTCAGTTCACTTTACAGTATATTCTGTGAAGCGTTTTGAGACGTCTAGAAGACGTGAAAAACGCTATATAAAAATGCAAGGATTATTATTATTATTATCTTGTGGAAGCACACCAAGTATTTCTGGTCAGAGCTCACTCTCTTGCCCCCTTTTACGCCAATGTCTTCCCCTCACAGCTGAGAAACTTGCCTTTTTTTTCCCCCCCAAACCCCCCCACCCCCCCAATGTATCTTGCGTAACCAAACTACAGGGTGATCCAGGTGAGATGGAGTCGTTACAATCAGAATTACCTGGAGCCAGAAGTCAACAGGGAACACTATCGCACTCCGGTCACAGAGCTCAGCCAAGAGGAGAAAGACGTCCGGAACCTCAAGGTGGTTCGGCCAATAAAAGCCACGCAGAACAGTGTCACCAGCTCGGTCTTTTACGATCCTATTATAAGGTCAGTGATAGAACGTAGGCAAAGGAGGAGGCCATTCAGCCCTTCACAAGCCTGTTCCACCATAGATCACGGCTGACCTGTACTTCAACTCGTACTTTTCAATCCCAATTTCCCACTTTCTCCCCAGATCCCTTAATTCCCCGACCTATCAAAAATCTACCAACCTCACTCTTGAAGGTGTGGGTGAATCCAGCATCCACTGCCTTTTTGGGCAGAGAATTCCAGATTTCTACCAACCCTTTGAGTGAAATAATACATCCTGATTTCACCCTTAAAAGTGAACGTGGCCTGGTTCTAATGTTAAGACTCTGACCCCTTGTTTTGGATTCCCTCACCCATGGGGTTGAAATGAGTTGAATTCTTGCTCAATTGCTTGAACCTCACAAATATATATGATACACCGGTACATACCTGTGTGTTTTTCGTCTTAAATCTAAAGTCTTAGTAACTGTTGTTTAGTACAACCGCTAATTGTGGCCTGGCTGTGGAGTTGATGAGCCGGTGTACCGGTTGAAATTTTCTCGGTTCTGAAATCCACGGGTGGTGAAGTGAACGATTATTGTTTTGTCAATGAATTCTTTCAGCAAATTCACCAATATGATAATGACGGGCGGACAGAAAAAGCTGGCTCGATTCATTGTGAATGAGGTACGGTTTGCCATTTCATTTTTTTTTCATGTAACGAGTGTCATTTGACTTTACGCTAGTTTGAAAAAAATTAATTCAGAAGAATCCGAACCAGATTTATATTTATATACAGCGCCTTTCACATCAGGAGGTTGTCTCAAGGCGCTGGACGGTTGAGATAAGATCCCATCTTATCTGGGACCTGATAAGATGCTTTATATCAAATGCAAAGTTAATATTATTATTAAACACAGAACAAAGATAAACCCTTGGTTCCTGTAGTGTAAATCTAACTCTTCTGTTGTGTGGGACATTATCGCACTGGCAGTAACCCATCACGACAGACTGTTATACTGTACGTCTGCTTATCTGTGTGGTCGCCCACATCACGCGTACCTTCACATAACCAATGCCTCTGTTCTCTTGCGTAGACATTTGAGATTATTAAACGTAAGCAGGTCGAACTGTTCCACAAGGCTCCAGAGGCTGAGAGGGAGAACATTGAGTGTAACCCCTACAAGATCTTCCATCAGGGTCTGGAAAACTGTAAACCTGTCATTGGATTAACTACTGTTCAGCGCGGGGGCAAGAACTACCAGGTAAACCTCACCTCTGAATCATTACACCGACATTTCACACATAGTTTCACAATTTTGGATCACTTATACAAAAATGACGAGTTGTATTTTTTACACTCAGTGTCTCGCCTCCCCTGGTAATCAGCTTTGCTGGGGTTGTGGGAGGAGGCGAGAGATTTTCCTCTTCTCCTGGACGCAGTACGCTCCCCGTGGCTGAGGAGAGAGATTGACTACATTCCCTGAGGTCTGAGCACAGCTCCACTGTCAGCCAATGGAGGTACCAGCACCAGGGGCAGTTACAACACAGGCAAAGGCCACTTGGTCCACTGTGTCTGTGATCGATGGTGTGTGAGATCTGAGGGGATGATTGACTCAGCACCCTCCCACATACTGACACACACCGTGCTGTCTCACTGCCCCCGTGTTTCTAAATCGCCTTTGTTTTTATTAACTCCCCGTTTCCTAGCTTTCCCCCACCTTGTGTTTTTTCACTCCCAGGTTCACTTTGAGCACATCTCCCTTGTTCCGGTTTCAAAAGCCACCAGTGTGTACAGTATTCGGTGACTGTAGTAAATAAAGCCTGTCCATCTTCTCGAGAGAAGAAAATCCCTTCAAACCTCTACCTCCAGCCCCCCACCCCCCACACACCACACACCACACTTGCTGTAATGTCCACCACAACAGGGAGGCACAAACTCGCTTTTAAAACACCTCATCCGAGGGACGAGGCCCGTTGGCTCTTCTCCTTTCCCCCCTCTCTCCAGCGCTGCATTGCAGTGTCAGCCTGGGCTGTCAGCTCAAAAGTCCTGGGGCTTGAACCCTCTGGCCGTAAGCCAGCTGAGCCGAGCTGACACCTTGACGGAATGATTTGAGCGCGGTGCGTTATCATTAGGTTCCAACGCCACTGAACGACAACCGGCGGAGATTCTTGGCCATGAAGTGGTTGATCACACAGTGCCACGAGAGCAAGTCCCTGCAGACGCACATGTCCACGCAGCTGTCACAGGAGCTGCTGGCTGCGTTCAACAACGAGGGCAACGTCATCAAGAGGAAACACGACCTGCACAAAATGGCCGAGGCTAACCGAGCCTTTGCCCACTATCGGTGGTGGTGAGTGAGCCCGGACACCGGACTCTTGCGAGTCTTAAAACCTCAAGACACTGTCAAGACCCATCAGATTGTGGTCTTTATCTGGACCGAGGAAGTGTTTGGTCACTCACTGAACATGGACTGGAATGAAAGTGCTGCGATGTGACTCGCAACGTACCCACAGGGTGAACTCAGCCACCCGGAGTCAGGACAACGAGGCTGTTTTGAACCATTGTCAATCCGCAGACAAGGCGTGGGTGAGGTTTCAAAATAAAACTTCAGAGATTTAATGGGAGGAGAGACTCCACAGTCAAATAAAATGTTTTACTCCGGTTAAACGGGACTTTTAATATTTTACTAATAATAATGATAGCAATGATTAAATTCTGACCTCTGATCCATTTATTCTCTCACAGAAACAGCTTCAAAGTGCGCTTCTCTCATTACAGCACCCAGAGCTGGTGCCGCTGTTAGACCAGCCGCCAATAACAACAATAATTTGCATTTTAAATAGCGCCCCTCACACAGGGTAGGGTCTCAGAGCCTCGTCGTCGTTACCCCCCCCCCCCCCCGTGTGAGCGAACCAGTGCTTGTGTTTAAAAGTTTGTGGGTGAAGCCGGGTGGAAGAGTCCGTCCGAAATGCTGTCATTCCCTGCGTTTGCTGTCGATGATGGCTTTCCAGTTGTCTGTCCAGGATTCCAGTCTCCTGCGATGCTGCTCGAGCTCCACGTGCCGGTTGTGCCAACAGGTGAACAAGATGTGTTCCCAGCTGGGGTTCGGCTCCACTCCTCTCAGCCAGAGAGAGATAAGGACACGGTTTAGTTAGTAAAAAAAAATCCCAACGGGACAAGAGTCTCGGTGTCACAGCAAAATAGGCCCTCGTTACACACCCACCTGGGAGAGAGCACGCGAGAGACAGCAATAAGTTGTACTTATATCGCACCCTTTGGGTTTGATAGCGTCTCGGACGCCGACGGCAATCCTTAGGCTACTCCCTGTGATTCAAACTTACGAGGGAGGAGAGGGTAGCAGTGAAAAAACTAGGGTTTGATTTATGGTCTTATCATCTCGGCTCACGCCAACTGGCCCGAAAGTATCCTGCTACAGGGAGAGAAAGCTCAGCGCACAGGCTGTTGCTGTTCGCGCTGCGTACAACCGGTTTGGAAGTGGTGACAAGTTACTGGAGATAAACTGGGAATTGCTGCGTCGTGATTCCTATTGGAATTCTCTAACACAGGAACCATTTCTGTACAGTACGAGGGACGAGGCTATGTACCAACATGGGGCGTCCTCTCGATGTGACAGGCGCTATATCAATGTAAGTTTTGATTGATATTGATTGAGAGAACAGTGTAAAAGCTTTGCTTGTCACAGTTTTCTGAACCGCTCACTGCGTTGGAAAGTTTACCTTTAATGTCCACCTTGTCGTCGATGAGGAGGTCGGCTGACACTATGGTCTTGTCTCGGCTCATTACCAAACGCTCCACAAACTCGGGGCCCAGATGTTTCTCTACCCAGGCATACTGGGAAACAACAACAAAGTACGTTTACATTTCACACGAGCTGGGGTGGGGTTTTTGCGATCAGGAAGGGAAAGCATTTAACCGAAAAAACATCAGGACTCAGTTCATTCACTAAAACGTGCTAGAGAGTCTTACCTTCTCTTTGACACAATATTCATGCTTCAGGATAGGACTGGTGCAGATGAAGACTTCTGTGCTGTGGTTAACAAACACAACAACCAAGAGATTACATTTACACAGCGCTTTTCACGTCGGTAGGACGTCCCAAAGTCCTGGACGGTCGGGGTTTTCAACCTCAGCTGGGGGTTGAGATCAGGAGGTGGTGGTGGTGGGTGGGGTGGGGAGGCAGGGAGGGAGGGTGTTGAGATGTGCCATGAAGAAGGCAAGGGAGGAAGCAAGTTGAAATGACTGGGATGGGGTTCTGAAGTTTGAAGGCTGGGAATGGCACCAATGGTGGGATGGGCCAGGCGGAGGGGGAACACACAGCGTTTCACTGAACTGTTCACAGTCGCACATAGTCAAATGAACTTCAGGACAAGTATCCACGGCTCTAGGATACTTTGTTGATTGCCAACTTATCCCAGGCAACCCTGTCACTGATCTGACGCCTGATCTCTTTCCAATGAGCTGGAATTTGCTGGAAAATTCCTGCATGAGAATCTTGGCAAATTCGTCAGGATTCCTAGCCCACGTGATGATCTCTGCAGCTGTCAGTGTTGTGAAAGGGATCTCGGCCACTCGAGCGCACACCCAGGGTAGAGTCAACGATACTGGAGGACGGCAGTCACTTACTCATTCAGGCTGAACATCTCCTTCGCGGCCTTCACTGCTCCAGGTATTGGATCCAATTCCAAAAAGAAATTGGGGCTGCCATAAACGTTCCTCACCAAATCCTAGAATCACAAAGGCTCATTCTTTTTGTACTATTTCATTTATATAACGTCCTTCATACGGGAAGCCCTTCAGATCGCTGTACAACAACAACAACAACAACCTGCATTGACAGTCCAGACCCTGATTTAAAAACAGGTTAGACTAAACACAAGCTACTGGGGAATGCTGGAAATCTGAAAACAAAGGCTGAAGTCACTGGGAACGCACTCAGCAGGTCAGGCAGCAGATACGGAGAGAGGCAAGTGAGACCAACGTTTCGGGGTCCACGAATCACCCTTTGTCAAAACTGTAAAAGGGTCGTGGACCTGAAACGTTGACTCATTATCCTTTCTCCGTAGATGCTGCCTGAGCCTGCTGAGTGCTCCCAGCCACTGTTAGGGGGAGAGGCAGGCGGCGAGAGAGAGAGAGAGAGAGAGAGAGGACCGTTTCAATGCTGAGAGCCTCACACATTATAAATATAATAAATTATCAATTGATCATGTCAACCCACGACTGTTTGTGTGTGTGTTTCAGCGCCTTGGGACGTCCTCCCGACGTGAAAGGCGCTCTATAAATGTAAGTTGTTGTTGTTGTTGTTGTGTGTGGGGTGGGGGGGAACGCTGCTGTGCGCAATTGGCTGCTGCGTTTCGCCCACAAATACACAGCCGATTCACTTCACAGTCTCTTTCTGTGAAGCGCTTTGAGACACGGTCTAGAAGACGTTGATAAGGCGCTGTATCTAACGCAAGGATTTTATTACAATTTCTGTAATTACAATCTTCTTTTATTATAATGAATTGGACAGGAGGCTCTCCTGCGGGGCAACCAAACCCACCCACGCCAGGTGTCAGCAGGTTAGGTTGAATCTCCGCGGCTGTCACGAGCGGGAGCGGGCGCCCCCTGCTGGCCCCTGGCCGGCAGTACCGGCGTCTGTCACTAGCCCGGGGCCTTCACTCACCGAGAGCCCGGGGTCGAGTTGCCGGTACTGGGCCTCCACCGAGAAGCCTCGCCGCTCGCCCAGCTCCACGTAAGGCAGCTGAGGGTGGCGGCAGCGGTACAGCTTGAGGAAGGAGCCCTCGAAGTCAGCCAGGACCCCGTCCATGTCGATCAGCACCCGCACAGGTGCCATGGCCGCCCTCGCCGTCCTTCCCGCCGCCGCGCCTGGGGAGGGGGACTCACCTTGGGCTACAACCCGCCGAGATAGCCCAACTCTCTAGCCCAAAAGTAGCCCAATAATAATAATAAGGTACTGACCCTAATACTGCAGTAATAATCCTTGCATTTAGATAGATAGATAGATAGATAGATAGATAGATAGATAGATAGATAGATAGATAGATAGATAGATAGATAGATAGATAGATAGATAGATAGATAGATAGATAGATAGATAGATAGATAGATAGATAGGCATTTAATGTAGCACATTTCATTCACGTCTTCTAGACGTCTCAAAGCGCTTCACTGAATAGACTGTAAAGTGAATTGACTGTGTATATATATATATATATATATATTTTTGTGGGCGAAACGCGACAGCCAATTGCGCACAGCGGCGTCCCCCCACAAAGTCGTGGGTTGAAATGACCAATCTATTGTTCTTCCCCCACCCCCCCCAGGTCCTCTCACGAGACAGAGCCTTGGGACGTCCTCTCGACGTGAAAGGCGTTATATATAATGTAACGATTGATTGATTGATTGATTGATTGAGGCAAGCGCTCATTACTGGTCAGGTTGCTCACAGAGCAGAAGCGATTTACACAATTAAGTCAGGGGAGTGAGTGAGTGAGAGAACCTGCAGAGGTAGTGAGACAAACAAACATTCCTTTGTGCGTTGGATGAAGGATCGACTCAAAACATCCCCTTTTGCAGAACATGTTTTATTTTCATCACAATCATAACTTCCGACAATAGCCAAATACAAACTAAATTGCAAAATACCGTTTTGGGGGGTGAGAGGGCGGGGGGCGGGGGTCACATATGAAACATGAAATACTCGTTTTAACTCTTTACAGATCACGGGGCGTAATAGAAGTCAGGCTGCTCCCAGCAGGTTCACTGTGCCCAGCAGTTCAGGCCCACCCCCCCCTCCCCCCCCACCCACAGGAAATCCCCGCAGGCCCCACTGGACCACTCAAATGTAAAGTGCTAGTACAAAAAAGGGCTCAATTTTTTGTAATTCACATTAAAATTAACAAATTTATTCAGTTTGCAAGTCAATAGTGAAATAAACATCAAAGCTTTATCCTAAAACCAGGCTGGACATGCCTCCCGGTGGGTTTTTCCTGGTCCGGGCAGGCGCCGGCTCTGCTGGGATTAGCACAGGTCCCTCCTCCTGACCACGCGGCTTCTCTTCAGTTTCACTGCCTTGATCGCCTGAAAACAGCACAAAACAACTCAGCTGCAGGAGCCAGCGGCCAACACGCGGGGGCACAACGCAAAGCTTAAAAGCGTCTCGCCAATCCGGTAATAGCAATTCGATTTCGCACCGAATAAAACGTTGGATCTGAAATGCCAGTCACAGTGGTTTGTAAAGAGGGTTTACTCAGTTCGGTGGCAGGAACAGAGATAAATAATAATAAAATAACAATCCCTTGTACTTGACGCGGCATCCAATCATGTGTTTGAGAAGTCCCAAACAGCTTCCCAGAATAATAATAATCCTTACATTTAATATAGAGCTTTATCGCGTCTTCTGGACGTCTCAAAAGGCGCATCACAGGATATTACTGTAAAGTGAATTGACTGTATATCTGAGGGCAAAACTGCACAACAGCCAATTGTACACGGCAGGGTCCCCAATGCTACCTTCAGCCGAATAGTTATCCTCCAACAAACCAAATTCAGGTCATATCATAGGGACGTGAAAGGCTTTGAAATTAGTCAGTGGAGTCTAGCCAAACTGGGGTGGTGTGGGTGGGGGGGGGGGCATTTTAAGAAGATTATGTGGACTGTGAACACTGTGAAGCTCTGATCCTTCACACACTTGTACGCAGCAGTATTTTGCTGGCGGGAGACATGGATGTCAATCGGCTGGTGATCTGTTTCAAGGCCACTTCCTACAATTGTCTTCAGCCTGCAGATCCCACAAAGCAGGAGAATAGATTGATAGATTGCCTCAACTCAGCTGCGGTCAGAAACGTGTCTGAAACCGCCCAAGCAGCAAACAAACTAACCAAACACTGCGGTAATAAGTCAACATGAGACTAGACATCCTATTTCTGCGATGGGCAGTGATCTTTTAAACTGCTGAACCCGGGCTCAGTCGTTGTTGACTCAGCTGCAGGAGCCAGCTGAGTAATTATCTGACTAATTAGGATTAATTAGTCAGATTAATCCTAACATCAAATGTAAAAAGAAAAGTTCAGTTCATTTATAATAACTGGATTGCCCAAAGCTTCCCACTTAACAAGTCCAATCCAGTTCATCTTGGGTGAGACGCCTACTGCTCTACGCTAGACCTTGCTGTGTCTGTAAGGAGAGGTTTGACATCTGGCAGTCGGGGAAATCAGCACATGAAGATCTATCTATCTCAGTATCAACAACATGGGTAGAACAGAGCGGCCGAGGACATAAGACAGCAAGTCTTTCTTCCCCCTCACAAACACACATTGTAACAAACAGAAGCACTATTCAATGCCCCCAATTTCCACGATGAACTGATTTGTTCAGTCACAAAGTCCGGACTTGGTAACATGAGACTTGAAAACAGCCAGCAGCACAGAATGATAGAATTATACAACTCTGGAGGACATATGACCCATCTTGTTTGTCTGTGCCGGGGCTTTGAGAAGAGCTGTCCAAATCAATCCCACTCTCCCCGCAGCCCTGCAAACTTATCCTCCCCAAATAATCATCTAATTATTTACAGAGCGCCCTCCTTGCCGGCCGGCATCTCAGAGCACCTAACAATGGCGGAGCCCGATAGCTGATTAACAAGAGGAACTAATGGTTAGGGCTGCCTTTGGGCAAGGCCAGTGATGCTTCAGTTTAAGTTGCCCGCAGCCATGAGTTTACTAAGTTTGTGTACCAGAAAGATCTTGTGTATCCAAGGCTTCACACGTAAAAATTAGCTCCAGCGAGTGTTAACTCTTATTATTAATGGTTGATTTACTTTGCACAATTAACCAAAAGCTCAGGTGCAGAACTGCGTCAGGTTTTAAACATAGGCGAGACATTGGGAGCATCTGCGAGAGGCCGGAGCAGAGCGTTGTCGAAGGAGGCAGCACAGGAAAGAAGATGGTAAGGCGATTATGGCGAGACATTCAGGATCCATTGCACCACCGAGAGAGCTTTGAAGCTGGACACAAAGAACCTCTGGCAACAGGTATTATCTGTTGGGACCACAGCTCACCATGACTGAGTGTAGAACAGAGGCATAAAAACACTTTCAAGGGAAATTCTTGAACCCAGATTCCAATACAGGCTCTCCAACCCTCCATGTCTAAAGGACACCTCACTGAGTGATCGGCCGAAAAGAGAAACATCTAGGCACTCCCACCGCTCAGCTCCGTTGAATGAATACTTTCTTTTTCAAAATAAAAGAGCAAAAATAAAGCATTTGGTTACACCGGAACACAAGCTTAAAAACGTCACTCCATCGAACTACTAACACAAGGAACCTGCAAATAATGGAAGGGCAAACGGTTGCAGTGAGTACATTTCCCATCTCATTGCCAGTCACATACAGAAGGCGGGCTCAAATGAGCATGCGTTTAATGTTACCTGATACTCCTACTTGCCAACGCGGACTATAAAGAGAGAGAAACGAGATTAGTCAAAAACAAAAAAAAAAGGCCAGTAATTGCATCTTTCAGAAAGTACATTGAACAAGAGTGAACTGCACAGATCTGAAGAACTGCCCACTGTTCCATCGGGAGGATCGGCGGATGGAATCCATCCAAGACCTTTCGAAAGCTCACAAAACCAGGACTTAGCCCATTATTCTTAGCAGATCGCGTACCAAATTACTAAAGCGAGAGCTAGTACTACTACTTTCACATGACCCAGTTTAGCCTTCATTTCTAAACAGGTCAGCGTTAGTTATCTGCTTCCCATGCCTGTAATGCCTGTAGGAAAGAACCTTCCAGTAGAAGAGTGAGCATTCAAAAGTTGGGCAGTTGCATCGACACCTGCCCCCTTTTCCGACTTAAGACTCCAGTAAGGAAAGTCATGGACAGTATTGCAGTGTTGGGGGAGGTGGAGAAGAGGAGGTCAGGTGGAGGCAATTTAAGTAAGCATCCTTCTCGAGAAGTGGTTGTCCATGTACATTCCCCCTCCCACCACCCATTTGCTGGCATAACAAAAAAGAGTCTAGGATAGTATTCAAAGGATTACGTTTGAATAGGTTCCCCAGAATCCTATAGAAGGATAAGGTAGAGGGACAGGTGCAAAGTCATTGATATAGATATATATATTTATATATAAAAATGTCGGCTGTGGATAAATCATCAGATTGAAAACTACACTAAGAGCGGGTACTTGGGAGTACTTCATCTTGCTCAGGCCTCCACTCATCCATTTTACTTTGTTCCTCTTTTTTATTTTCCGTGTTCAACTTTCGATCCCCTGACTCTCATTCCAGTCTCCCCTCTGTTCATGGCCCTTTCCTCTGGTAAAGAGACTCGCACCAACACATCTCAGTCCATTCGGTGTCACTTCTCCCCACTCCCCCCCACCCCCCCAAACGTGCATCTGACTGTTTTGCCCAATATTTGGCTCTAGACGGTGCAGGAAATGGAGCTGGTTCCTCGAATCATTCGAACCACTTTCAATTCACTAAATGTGGTTCCACGCAACCACAAAGGCCTCTCATGTTACATTTATGAGGGATATTAAGGTCGAATAATGATTCTGCTACGTTTGAGTTAGAGGCTAGACTTTGCTGTAGCAAAGGATGTCTATCTGGATTGGTTCCTTTCAAACAGGAAAACACTTGCTACTCTTGGTTCATAATTGAACACCTGCCAACAGCAGCCTCAGAAACCTGGTGTCTTAATTTCATTCCGATGATCCCAGGAGAAAAACGAGGCGCTTCAAAGCCATCGACAGCGATGGCAACATGCACTACAGCTGAACCATCGCTGAATTTATAGGGGTTTCCATTTGTCAGCCTGCTCCCAAAGTACCGAGGCCACAGAAATCACATTGAATGATAACGATCCTTGGATTTGGTTATAGGCAATACATCTCAAAGCGCTTTACGCAGGAACCTCACTATGAAGTGTAGTGACTGTATTTGTAGACAATGACGTGGAAAAGGTGCATCCAAGATACAGGGAAATGTAATGGACAATACTGTCATTTTGTGAAATCTACGTAAACCAGCACCGTACGAGATACCTATCTCAGTGGGTAAGCTTGCCAATCTTAATGTGGAAAGGTTTGGGGAATAAAAACTATTTTTCACTTCAAGAATTCGGGGGGCGGGGGGGGGGGGGGGGGGGAGTCAAAGTTTCTGACATTACCCGAGATTTGACATCCTCTCTCCCCTCTCACTATAGTTAAAACGCCACCTCATTTTCAATTAAAACGCACACGTTCATATGATGCAAAATTGCGGCCGTTAGTGGTTAGAAAGTTCCAAGTCATTATTACCCACTGTCTAGTTATAGAGCTCATCAACTCACAGTATTAGAACAGAGATTAGAGCAATACAGGCGAACTGAGTGGATGAGTTGTGAAGAGGGGAATTTTAACACAACGACAACAACAACACGGGTAAGAACACAAGACTGCATGCAGCGCGATCGATGAGACAGTAAAACGCAGACAGACGAGGGTCTAGCTCCCAGAGCCCGCACGCTGCTGGAGGATCTCCCTCTCACAATTTCCTACAGATGTAATCTTGTGGTTTCTAATCAAAAAAAGTCAATCAAGCTCCAGGTGGGATTTAACCCAAGCGGAGATCTGAGGATGGGAACTGCAGAACTCTGCATCTCCAGCGCTGCAACACACTGAGGGGGACTCAATCTCCAACCCTCAGGTAGTCACCAAACCCACCGGCCTGAATCCAAATTCCAAACTGGTGGTGGAATCCGCAACTCTATTGTCCTCCACTCAATCGCTTTGCCAACTTGCATTGCCAACAATCTCAGCAATCATGTCCAGGGAGGGGGGGGGGGGGGGTCTTGCCTTCTACAAGATTCCTGTGGACCTCAAAACTACTGAAGGTTGCTATTAATAAGAATAAGAATAATCCTTGCATTAGACACGTTGCCGAAACGCCTCAAAGCCAATCGCACATAGCAACGTTCCACCGTACAGTCGTGGATTTGTCTGCTCTCTCTCTACCCTCTGTCCGTGGATACTACAAGCAAGAATGAAAGATAACTGGGTTATTGTAGCCTGCCTTGTTTGCAAAGTACCCAGAGATTAATTCTCAAAACTTTAGTAACCTTTTAAGCAGAAGGCTGTGAACGCCGATAAGTGCTACATGAGTCCATGCACAAGTAGTATAAAACATGCTGAGGTTAGGGTTTATTTGGAGGCAGCTGTGCGTGGGAATTATATATATTTATATATAAATATATTTTATATATTCAAATATACACACACACAAATATGTAATATTCACAGGACACAAGACTCCCAGCCAACCCATGCTGATGTTGACGGTGACAGCCAGCATGCTAATTAAAACATCTGGGATTTTTTACTCACATGAACTTGGACATTTCTCACCCTCGTTGGCTTCTCCAGCCGCAGAGCCCTGAAACAACAAGCGCAGACCCAACATCAAGAGTAAAATCAGGCTTGGAGGCGAACTGTAAAGGCTTTAAAGCCCTGGTTTCAGTGAGAGAGCTTTATTTTGGGTGTGAATGTGGAATCTACCACTTTGTACAGTACAATGGCTTGAATGTCAGGCAACGACTGGAGCTGTGAGTTTGACAAAGAAGTTCTTTACTTGTCACTGTTAATAAAACGCCACATGCCTTTGAACCCAATCTATTAAACCAGTGAGTGCCACATTCAAGTGGCTGGATTTTTAACCCGTTTTTGGCTGAAATACTGAATTTTTCACTAAAAGCTTTTCGAGATAGGCATTTGAGGGGAGGACAAACTTGCAGGGCTAGCTATGGGGAGAGCACAGGGGAGCGGGGCTAATCTGGACAGGCCGGCATGGACACAATCGGCCAAATGGTCTTCTTCTGCGATGTACAATTCCACGAAGTACGACGGGGGTGGTGGGAGAGAGGACGATTGGGAGTGAGGGGAGCGTGGTGGGGGGAAGAAGAGAACGGTAGGGAAACAAGATACTAGTGACCAGTGAGGATGACCAGCCCATGGCTGTGGAGCTGTGAAGGTTTACCCGAGTGCCTGGAGTCGTCACCGAGTCAAAGATGCCGCTGGCTTTGCCACCAGGAGGGTTTCTCCGTTGCTTCAGATCAGAGCCTTCAGAGCCGGATGCCCCGAAGATCCCACTGCTCTTTCCACCTGGAGACAGAGAGGTTCAGACCAGACAGTTATTCACACCTCAGCCACAACTTAACTCCCATCACCGAAGGCTGCTTCATCTCAATCGCGCAGCGAACCTGGTGAGGAAAGCAGACCACAGCCGCCCCCGCTCGCTCACTCACACCGAGAGTTGGGTTAACCTCAAACCTATCGCATCTCCCGATGCAAAGAGCTTGCTTCCTGTCTCGACGGACTTCACTTCAGTTTGTGAGCGAAACGTGGCGTACAGGGGCGGTGTTTCAACACATAAGTGAACACCGTATAGAGAGAGAAAGAGAGAGGCAGTGGATTGAATGATACGCGACTGGGGGTTAGGGGGGGCAAACTGAGCCCAGGTATAAACGCCAGCCCCCATCGCCCACCCCCCTGGCTGTACCTGGAGGGTTGCTCCTCTTCACGGTGGGCTGGGAATCCACTGGGGGCCCGAAGATGTTGGAGGCCGTCTTGTTGGCCCTGACCTGCTGTGGTTTGACATTTTCCTCCACTCCGAACGAGATGCTGGAGCCGCCTCCCGGAGGCTGCGACACCCTGCTTGAAGTACATACGCCTCGATTATAGCACACACAGAACGCTTTCCAGCAATTCCCTCCCCCCCCCCCTCCCCAGCCACCAGCCAACCCTCTCCAAACCCGAGGATCTGCTGGGCACAGCACGGCCAACTCTAATTCATCTTTCACATTTCTTGTTCCGAACTACACACTGTAACAACAACAGCTTTTGTTCACATAGCAAAATGTGGCCGTCAATAATAATAATAATACTAATCCTCGCATTTGATATGCTTTTCGCATCTTGTCGACGTCCCAAAGCACTTCACAAAATACACTGTAAAGTGGATTGACTGTATATATTTGTGGGCGAATCGTCGAGCCAGACGAGTGTGTGTCTCAGAGAACTCCCCAAGCACTGTCTAACCTTATCAAATCTGTGCACGAGACGAGCAAACGCACACCGCGCCTCGAAATCAGAGGGCAACCAAAGGATCGATAAGGGTTCAAACCCATCACTTCTGGGCAATCACCGATGAGCGTGAAACTAATGTCACAATGGGAGCAGCAGTGGGCCCAGACCACACCAGCCCACACTGCAGCGTGGTGTCCACTGTCTCCACTAGACAATGGCAATGATCTTAGTGAGCGCACACCACAAATCCTTGTGAGGTCACGTCAGCTGCATGGAATGTTCTGCCTCGATTCCACCATGGCAACAGGGCAGTTTGTAAGATGCAACTCTGCTGACTACAGAAACTCCAGATCCAGCAAATGTGCTTCCATTAGACGCCCGATCAGACTCCCCTGAACTGCCGGACTCACCGAGCGATCTGTCTAGTGATGGTCCAGACACGCTGTAGTATCCACTACCTGGCAGATATGCTGCCATAGTCTGTCCTCCAGGCACAAAGCACTCGCACACACACACACACACCTTCAGGAGAGAAGAAAATTATTCAAATTGCCCTTAAATGGATAGTACTCAATAGTAATAACTACTCACATAAATTTTCTCCCCTCTTCCGAAAGCGCGGAGCATGTTCACTAGTCCCAGGAGATATCTGCCGTTTCCCCCCCCCCAAACGAGGATGGAATTCAAAGCCCTCCATAGCCTTTTGCTCCTCCCGTACCTCGGTGACCTGCTATCTCCACACTGACCAGTCCTCCACTCAGTGCCTGGGCTCACCCCACCTTCGGCAATCTTCCTTTCACCACAAGCCTACCCTATACCATTTGAAACTCCACGCCGCAGTCCCTTCGTCTCCCACCCTCTCTTGCCTCCTTCTGCGCCCTCCTCTTCGAACCGTCACCCTCCATCCCTCACCCTTCTTAATCCAAACGCCCAGCTCGGACTAGAATCTTGACTATTTGGCAACTTGGGGGTGGTGGGGGGGGCGCGTCCTCCTGACACGATACCAATGGAATGAAAAGCACTATATCAAATGCAAGGATTATTATTATTGTAATTTGTTGTTCAGTTAGAATCCTGCACAGTTTTTTCCCCCCCTCTTCTGGGGACAACACGAAGAAACTAGCCTCAGTCACCCTGGTAAAAACAAGACAACTCAACACAAGCCACCAGAGACATCCCAGTGTTACAACAGGTGATGCCTTTCTGGACCGAGCAATCAGAATAAGACATCTGTAATAAATTCACATTCTCTTATCATATGAGGTGGGAGGGGAGGGTGGGGGGAAGGAATCCATATTAAATTGTCTCGACAGCAACACTGCACCAGATTTTTCTCCTCCCTAGAAAATCTGCTGCACTAGCCTTCTCCCCACCCTACCCCATCCCACCCCCAATATCAACCATCACAGCCACCCGGCTCGATGGTGGTGGTGGGGGGGGGGGGGGTGATGATGCCCGAGCAACCGCCAGCAAAGCAAAGGACTGGACAATTGTTGAACTCTGGACACCAACCAGCAAACACACACACACACAAAGCCTGAGCCTCCAGAAACACATACCACAATAGGCTGTGCAGACAATCGGAAACCAGCAACCAAGACCCCACCCATACTCACGATGGGGGCATTTTAGACCCAGGGCAAAGGCCAATCTGGCTGCCCCGGGCTGTGTTAAGACTCTGTGTGTGTGTGTGTGTGTGTGTCACTTCGGCTAATGGAGGCGACACCAAGCCCAAGTCAGGGTTTGAAGAGAGTACAACCGATCAGGGAAACCGAACGGTTCTCAAGCAAGAAGAGCAGGCCAGCAGCCACGACAGAGAGGATCACCACCCCACCCCACACACAGCAAAACCTCACAAAACATCTGCACAAACCCCCCCCCCCCCACCATGGATGGAAGGAAACTGTGTGGGGTTGGGGGGGGTGGGTTCATCGCAAGCTTCTCTCCAGCTGTGGTCCCAACACACCCTGAAAATCCATTGACACAAAGAGGTGTCTCAACTGTCTCCGAAGGTTTTGAAACAAAGGATTCCCATCTTGCCAATTAAAGATGGGCACAGCAGCTCCCCCCCCCCCCCCCCCCACCCAACCCAAAGGTGGGGGCTTTGGGTTTGTGGAAGGGAAAGCCAGTGATTCACCCAGAGCTGGATTCAAATCCAGTTTGAATTATAGTTTGTGAAGGGGTTCTCATTTAAAGCCTGGACTTCCACCACCGCCCAAGTAGAAGGTGTGGTGGGGGGGGGGGGGGGGGCTTTCCTTGCCCTCCCCTCCAAGCCCCAAAGCTCTCGGTCTGTGGGTTCGGGTTTCCAGGAACCCGCTTCTGTCAAACGCAAGGATTGAGATCAATAAAGAGTTATTAGAAACAATATATAAAAAATAACCGTTGCATTTGACGTAGAGACTTGTCGCATCGACATCGTAAAGGTCTCTACACAGAACATATCTCAGTGTAAAGTGAAATAAGTGGGGGGGGGGGGGGGGGGGGGGAGAGAGGGGTTATCTGTAAGGGTTTGGGAGAGGTGAGAGAGAGAGAGGTGGGCTGGGGTGAGAGAGGGGAGGAGACAGGGGGTAGTGAGAGGGGCTGGGGGGGATATGGGTGAGAGAGGGGGGGAGAAGCTGGGGAGTGGGGGGGGGGAGGAGAGAGAGTCTGGTGAGGGAGGGGGGGGAGAGAGGCTGGGGGGGGGGGGGAGAGAGGCTGGGGGGGGGAAGAGAGAGTCTGGTGGGGGGGGGGGAAGAGAGAGTCTGGTGAGGGGGGGGGAGGGGGGAGAGAGACTGGGGGGGGGGAGAGAGGCTGGTGGGGGGGGGGGAGAGAGAGGCTGGTGGGGGGGGGGGGAGAGAGAGGCTGGGGGGGGGGGAGAGAGAGGCTGGGGGGGGGGAGAGAGAGGCTGGGGGGGGGGGGAGAGAGAGTCTGGTGGGGGGGAGAGAGAGGCTGGGGGGGGGGGAGAGAGAGTCTGGTGGGGGGGGGGGGGGAAGAGAGAGTCTGGTGAGGGGGGGGGGGGGAGGGGGGAGAGAGGCTGGGGGGGGGAGAGAGGCTGGTGGGGGGGGGGGGAAGAGAGAGTCTGGTGGGGGGGGGGGGGGGGGGGAGAGAGAGGCTGGTGGGGGGGGGGGGGAAGAGAGAGTCTGGTGGGGGGGGGGGAGAGAGATGAGAGAGGCTGGGGGTAGAGACGGTATAGAGGTGGGGTTGGGGGGGTGGTTCCCTCGACGGTTGCCCAGCATGTGGACTCCCCCTGGGAGGGAGGCCCGGGGTCCCTGCCGTTACCTGGAGCTGCTGCGCCCTGAAGACTCGAGACCCTGGTAGATGGTGGTCGTTGTCATAGCTCCTCTGGCTCAGCTCTGTCTCCACACAGCCCGCCGCGCTCCCTTATATAGACATGTAAACCCCGCCCCCACACCACCTACGCCCCGCCTCCCTCCGCTCGCGATTGGTCAACCGTCCGCCCAAACCCCGCCCACGCTCGCGTCTCCTCTCTCTTGATTGGTGCCGAGCTGGAAATGTGGGCCGGGCCTGCACGAGAAAGGGAGAGGAGGGGGGAGGGGAGGGGGGGGCGGGTGGTTCTTTCGGAAACTGATTGGTCAAGATCGACGTCAGTCATCTCGCCGCCCCCCCCCTCCCTCTCTCTCGCCCCCTCTAGACCGCAGCTGATTGGTTCAAGACTCGTGTCAATCACAATCCTGGACCCCCCCGCCGGCCCGCCCCATGACGTAATGGGAAGCCTTTTGTTTGGGTTGCGGTGACGTAATGCTGGACCCCCCCCCCCGACTCACACAGCAATAGGGACAGGCATCAGGGCTGGAGGGTGGGGGAGGCTGGCACTAGGGCTGGCAAGGGAAGGACTGGCAGGGCAGAGACTGGCCGAGGGAGGGAGGGAGGGACCGACCGGCAGGGCAAGTAAATGGGGGAGAGATCGGCTGGAGAGAACTGGCACTGTTAATCAGCAGAGATAACAACAACAACAACAACGACTACTTTGATTTACGTAGCGCCCCCCCCCCCCATGCCGGACGGCGTCTCAGAAGCGCTTCAATAAATGGCTGGTCTGGGTGTGGATGGACTGGGGGAGAAGATGGCATGCGATGGGGGGTTGGTGTTTAGGTGGGTGGAGCAAGGGGTAGGTAGGTCCTGGCATCTTTCGAAAGGAGGGAATAATCTGATCAATGCTACCGATAAACAGCGGTTAGAGTTGGTTGCTATTTGGATCTCCATTGACTTGGTAACACTAACAGGATAAACTTGGAAGCAGCCCTCTTGTCATATCGTTAGGCGAAGGCAATGAGTTTGGCTCACTGCCCCCTTTCACTTTCCCCACTTACTGTAATACACTGTGGACTGAACAACAAATGCCAATTTGGGAGTCAATCTCAAATCAGCACAGACAATTGTCTTTGTCTCCCAGACACCGACAACTATGGATTTCTGTTTCATTCTGGGTTGGCAGCATGGATTGTTTGTCTATAAACCACTGTGCCTGTCTGTCTGTCTGTCTGCATGTTGCATGGGACAAACAGTCTCACACACTAGTCTTTGTCTGACTAAGAATCTCTGTACAACCAGAGACTTGAAAAGGCAGAAGGCAAAATACGGTAGATGCTAGAAATCTGAAATAAAAACAGTCAGGCAGCATCTATTGGAGTTGCAGCCTTGTCTCCTCTCTGTCCATGGCTGCCCACGCTGTTCAAACAAAGCACAACACAAGATCGAAGAACGGCATTTCATTTTCCTGCCAGGCAGGTATTTGCCCACAAATATATAGTCAAGTCACTTTGCAGTATATTCTGTGAAGTGCTTTGAGATGTCGATAAGATGTGGAAACCGCTATATCAAATGCAAGGATCACTATTACTATAGGCACCTTATGGCCCTCTAGCCTCACCATTGATCTTAATTACTTCAAACCTTAAACGCAGCTCCCATCTATCCTCAGCCTTGCCTTACCCCTCTCCCCCTTTTATAACCATTCACATATCCTCTGGGTTTTAGAAGCATATTTTCTTTCTGTAATCTCCCACTATTGCCTTCTTTGGTCTTCCTCTGATCATGTCATCTTCTGTCCCCCACCTAAACTTTTCCTTTTTCTTTCTCTGCCTGCTTCTCATTGTTTTTAATGGGAAGCAGCTTTAGGAGATCTGTGCAGGGAGTCGGGGGCTGAAGTTATTTCTTGAGAGGGTTGGGTTTGCACTGCTCTATATAAACAGTGGGCTCTGCCTGCTGGCAGTTCTCTTGATGGTTTGGGGGGCACTCTGAGGGTGTGTAAAGCTCGCAATCTCTATCTGAGGGAATCAAAATGCCAGAGGAAAGCTGATCTTGCATGCCACAAGAGTGAACTTTGTTAATCCATCTCGAGTACTATATCCTGAAATGTGTTGTTCACACACACGGACAAAAATACTCCACCGTTGTCTATTTATTGTTTTATTGTATATATTTAGTGGCTCTTATAGATTTACACGTAGGAGGTATGTACTTAATTGCAGTTTAGTGTGCGAGCCAGGGGTTACTTGCGTTTAATATTGTTGCGCCTTGGGCCATCCTGATGTGCGCTATACAAATGTAATTTTGTTGTTGTTGTTTGCATTGCAATGTCCACAGTGTCAGGATGGGAGGGATAAGAATACAAGCTGGGAGTATCACAACAACAACTTGCATTTATATAACGCCCTTAACAATAATAATCCTTGCATTTTAATATAGCGCTTTTCACGTCTTCTGGACGTCACAAAGCGCCTCACAGAATATACTGTAAAATGAATTGACTGTATATTTGTGGGCGAAACGCGGCAGCCAATTGCGCACAGCAGCGTCCCCCACAAACAGTCGTGAATTGAAATGATCAATTTTATTATTTATTATTACAACAACTTTGATTTATATAACGCCCTCCACGCTGGATGGCATCTCAGAACGCTTCACAATAATGGATCCCGGGCACGTGGGCGTTATTAAGCGTGTGAAGTATGGAAACTTGCTGAAAGTTTCGCCCTGACCTGCTTGGATTCGAACCCAGGTCTCACACTAGTAAGGCGAGTGTTCTAACCACTGAGGTACAGGACTCCCTTCACACGCAGTGGTATCCTGGAGTAGTTGACAGTGGAAGAATCTGACCCTGAGACAGGGAGAAAGGAAGGTGTGGAGGGGAGGTGACTTTAAGCATAATCAAAAGGTAAGGTCTATAGGTGGATCTTAGCGTGGGGAAGGAGATTGGCCAAGGCGGAGGGATCATAGGAAGACCATAAGCATTATCCGTGGTTAGAAAAGGTCTGGATCTGCTGTTACAAAATATAAGTCAGGTTCGTATATATGTAAATCCAACCAAATCTGATACTCTGATTCTGCTAATTAAGTTTCCATAAATTTACAGCTTCTAAAATGGCTCTTTAAGCAAATGAAGAGCTTTGTTTTTCTGGGGTTTTATGTAAATCTCAAACCATAAATGGCTTCCTCCTCAGTGAAAGAGGTATTGCAAAGAGAGGGGACATTGTTTAATCTACCTATTACCTGTTACAGTTGGAACTGTACCATATGGCTACACTGACATCTTCCTTTGCCTCTGAGTAACTTTTGATAATAATTATACTGATCCTTGTATTTGATGCGGCGCCTTATCACATTATTGAGATGTCTCAAAGCACTTTGCAGAAAATACAGTTTGTATTTGAGTTTACAGATTGGAATGAAATCGTTGTTGAGGTTTCAGGTGATGTCCTTGTGTCTTGTGGATTATTATACAGACCCACAAACAACTAGACACGTCCGAGCAAAAACAACTGGCATTTATATAGCAACATTCATGCCGGACGGCTCCTCGGGAGCGTTGGGAGTGAAACTTGCCGTGCCACAAACACAGTTGGCCTTACTAAAAAAAAATCCATATTTAAAGAAAATATCAAAGCCACTATTAATGGAAACGACCCTTTAAACATCTGATTGAAATGGATTATCTGCAGATATCTTTCCCCTATCTCCTGGACAGGTGTTTCTCCTGTAGTCTCTCAAGAGCAGCAGTCCAGCTAGACCCTTGACCTGTGTGATTTGGGCTCAGGTTACTAATGGGGATAAGGCACTAATCCAGAGAGTGGCACATTTACATCATCAGTAGCAGATGGCAACGTGAGCCACATGGTAATAAAAAACACATCAGAATATCATTTAATTACCTATTTGTGAATGGTGAGCAATGATTCCTGTTAAGAGGTGATTGGAGAACAAGTGGAGTGTCTAAAATATAATAATAATAATAATCCTTGCATTTGGTATAGATCACATTTTCTATCACATTTTTGAGACATCTCAAAGCACTTCACAGAATGTACTGTAAAGTGAATTGACTGGATATTTTGCAGACGAAAAGCAGCAGCCAATTGAGCACCGCAGTGTCCCACAAACAGTCATGGATTGAGTGACCAAATTATTAGTATTTAAACTTTTTTTGTTAGGGGTAACTTGTGTTATCCTACTGGGGTTCCTTGTTAGCAATTTGGAGCAGAAACCCAACTGATCATTTCAAATCATCCTTGCCTTTGCAGCGCCTTTACAAAGGAGGACAAGTTGCATTTATAATTTATATAATACAGCGCATTCACACGGGTAGTGTCTCGGAGTGCTTAAGGACACTTCAGACACACGTTTTCTAAAATGATACCACCCCGTTTACAGGGAACTCCAAATACAAACACAGTCGTTCTTTTGATTTTTCTCTTCCAGTCAAATAATTGTGCAACAGAGATCATATAATTCACGAGACAGCTCTGAAGCATCTGCCTCCAGAATGGTTTGATGTAACACACTCCAGGCACAACAGACATCCCCCGGGAGGCAATTTAGCTAGAAAATAAGACTCCAGACCAGCGGAGGCTGATTCATGGCGGGTTACAGTTTCACTAACACTAGGTACCTTCTGGTAAGTTGCCCCAGTAATCATTCCTCAAGCGTTGAGCCCAGGCAGTGTCTGTTGACATGCTGCTCGATCATTGGTGGGGGGGGGGGGGGGGGGGGGGGAGACACTACAGCTGAGCCTGACCCTGTCCTCACCCATTATCTACATATGTGTATTACCCTACTAGTCTCTTTATAGCCATGTTTTGACATAGTCCCAAGGCAGGAAGACTGACTTTGTGGTGTATTGTTTTCTAAAATGCAGATATCCCCGGTGACTAGTGAGACTCCCACTGCCCAAATCTGGGGATTGCATCTATGCCGCAGTCAGCAACATTTGCTCAACAACTGAATAGTTCGTGTCAGCTTCATGGATATATTGAAACCTCCAATTAGGCTCAACTTACATTGCAATTGTGTTCCTAATACCAGTTTTGTAGGCCAGGTTTGTTGTTGCGACATGGTACACAAATAATATTGTTTCAAGCTGATTCAGTTAATACTGTATCACGTGTGCACCCAGGACACAATGCAACTCAATGAATAACGTGTGTAGCCATTGGGAGTACTTACATTAAACTTTTGATAACTCATTCCCCCAAGGGAAAGGGGCTCAGTGACTAGTTATCCAGAGTGGTGATTTACGCTTTGGTCCTCTAGGGCAGCGGTTCTCGACCAGGGGTACATGTACCCCAGGGGGGTACAAAATTACTACCAGGGGGTACAGATGGCGGTAAATTGATTTATTTAGCTCTCTTATTTTGCGTTTTATAGCCTCCCAAATTGTATATTTATTTGTTATTCCCCTTGTTTTGTGTGTCGCTAGTTATTTTGTTATATGAGAAAAGCTTGGTCATAAAATGCAAGTGGAATGAGGGGGGGGGAGGGGGGGGGGGGGGGTGGTGTGTGTGTGTGTATGTGATTGCGTGGGGGGGGGGGGGGTTACACGATAATGTTGAAAATTAACGAGGGGATACATTGCTGAAAAGGGTTGAGAACCAGTGTTCTAGGGCACAAATGGGCACTGAGTGGGTGGTGAGAGAGAAATAGTTAAGCAGGGTCTCCTCGGAGCTCAACTCTCACCAAAGTTGACAACAGAATCTCTCAATCACGTCGACCCTCTGTGGTGGTCTGGGTTTCTGAGCCAACGTTTACTAAAAAGTAACTTGCCCAGAATCTGAATGTCAACAAAAGTCAATGATTAAGCATATGATAATTATATTAATGATAATGGGAACGCAAGCATGTCTTGGTCAAAGAACAGTAGTTACTGTGACTGTCAACCTTCACACATACATGAACTGCACTCGGATTTTATTTTCATACTTGGAATCAAGACTTGCCTGATGAACATTGGCATTTTGATCATCAAATCAATGTATTCAAATATTCATTTCCTGGAAGTTATTTAGGTCTAAAATATTTTCCAACTAAAATGTATGTAAATTACATCCAAACATTCACAACAAGCTATACATGAGCAAACACAGTTTGCATTAGTGGCACAGACACGATGGGGGCAAATTAGTTTCCTCCTGTGCTGAAAAATTGATCAGATCTTCCTACAGCTGAAGCTGATTGTATGCAAGTGTCTCGCAACTCAATTCTGCTAAATGTCCCTTTAAGGCAAAATAAAAAGGCACAAAACAAATAAATACCAAACAATATTGTCAATGATTGCAATTGTGCGCTTTTGTGCTCCATCTCACTAAACCAGATCCTTGGCGTCGTGTTCCATCCTTAACTGTTCTTTCTACCCCACATCCGTGCCATGACCTGCTCTGCCTTCCCCCCACATCCGCATTGCCCGTCTCCGTCACCATCATCTCAGGGCAGGCTGCCGAAACTTTCATACATTCATTCATACCATCCAGGCTTAACTATGCACCCATAACATCTAGGCTTGGTCATCCAGAACTCTGGAGCCCGTGTCCCTTACTGCTCTGTGACCATATCACCGCCCCACCCTCGCCCGACTCCACTGGCTTCCCATCACACTGAGGATACAATTCAAGATCCTGGTCCTCACCTTCAAAGCCTTCCATGTCCCTGCTACCCCCTACCTCTGTGACCTACTAACCCCCTGCCAACCTGCCCGTTCCCTCTGCTTCACGTCCCCCACACCACCTCTCCCGGCCGGGCCTTTAGTCACTTCGCCTCATCCTCTGGAACTCCATCCCCTGCCACCTTCAAGTCCACCTCAAGGTTGTCCTCTTCGACCATGTTTTCGATAAACCTCCCCCTCCCCTTACTCCCAGCTCGGGTCCGGAATACTGCGTCCAGTGCCTTGGGACGTCCTCCCGACGTGCAAGGCGCTTTAGAAATATAATTCTGTTGCAGTTGCAAATCTACTCAGCAAGTTGTCAGCATTTTGTTACCTCAAACACACACACGCACACACTGGAGATATTTACTCACATCTCATGAATATTATTTTTCCTCAGGTATTTATCCAATTCCCCATAAATGCAGTTACGAGCTTGGTTTCAACAGCCATTTGCGTTGAGGCGTTTCACGTAAACAATGTATTTTAACCTCCCCGTTTTTTAAATTTCAGTAAGACAATCCAGTACACCTCGGTACGGACTAGCTAAATCACGCGGATGTATAATGCAATCAGTTTGAAACACATTACGGTCATATTTTGACATTGCAATTCCCTCTAAATAATCTATTGTAAAGACAATCTGCATTTTGAGTCTTCACTTTTATTTACTGTAGTTTTGAATCAGATACAAATGTCAGGGTTTATAATTGATCCCCATTGAACAACACTAAGAAAAGTTCCGAGCTGAAGATGACCAGCTCAGTAAGTTTTTAATTATTTTAATAAGGATTTTATGAAACAAAGACACATACATGAGGAAAACAAAATCATGGGATCCATCTTCTGACCTATCTTACACTACTTTAATACAGCAGCAAAGAATGCTGTGTGGAACTACAACAATACAAATTGGTATAAAATAATCTGTTTGCATCTGTCCTTACGCTGATCAAGGCTACCATCAAACAATCTATGCCAGTTTCAAACATTTTCAAACAATGGAACAAAATAATTTACCATATTACAAATTTGTCAAACCTAGATCAGTGAGCCAATGTTTTTTTTTTGCCGAAAACAAAAATAAGTTTGCTTAAAAACAAGATATTTTGTCTCCGGAACTTGGGTTTGGTCAGGTAACCATAGTGGACGCTTTAGTAAAGACGATTTAAAATTCCAATCGTTCTATAAAAACTGGTAAATTTATTCTTTTGTAAAAAATAATGCAACAAGATTAACCAGCAAACCATAAAAAGCTATTATGAAGGTGTGGACATGAAACAATCTAGAAGTTTTTTTTTCCAAACTGCTGCTGAGAAAGGATTTGCGGTTTTGTCAGAAGCACCGATCACCGATGAACCGTGGAGCAGACAAGGGGAAGGGAAAGCAGCAGCAATCAGTACAGGCCACCGGTCTGCTGCTGAAACACATCGATCGTGTCTTCATCTTCCATCTCCAACTGCAAGAAGAAGACGTGAATCAAGATCCACCAGGTACACCACAGCACAGAAGCACGAAGGAGGTGAGTGCGGGCAAGTTGCGTTCACAGATTTCACCACACTCCCCGTTTATGGAAAAATAAATCTATGCGTATTTGAAATACAGCAGTGAGAGGACATGCACTTTGGACCAGCTTATCGTAAGCTAAACAACTCCAGGAAAGCATAATACTCGCACAGATCCAGCCACACCTCCCTCCTAGTGGCTGTTTGCATGAACCGAGAGAAACCTGGAATCCACCTACCTCCCGACAGTAAAATCTAATTTGCCACCAAGGAGAGAAAATGAACTGAATTATCAAATGGGAGGAATGCAGTTGGTCAGGAAATAAATAAGATACAAGTTGGAAATACTGCGTGAATGACGCTAAGGGCACCTGTGCAACTAGAGCTAGTTAGTGGCTTCGAGATAAGGGGGCCCACATTCTTGTGAGAAAGCAGCCTGCATTCAAATAGCAGACAGAGAAAGAAGTCCGATCCGCAGACAACAATGGCCCCCTTACACGGCTGTAATTATTATGGAACTGTAATTCAACACAGGATGGTGTTGAATTTCTGAGCATTAATGTGCAGCACCAGAGCAGCCCTGGGCACAAATGTGATCGCAGAATATAGCTACCACCGGCATGCACCCCTCTTTAATCTATTTGCCCAAATGTCAGAGCCAGCTCCTACCTGTGCTGGTGTATCTGTTTCATTAATTGGCTGTCCATCAAATCGGAATCTGATCTGTCGAATTGACAAACCCTAGGAAAAGAATCAGAATTTGATGGTTGAGAAGGTGTTCACAAAGCAAGACAGCAGCTCTCATACTGTCGAGAGACCAACACACTGGAGGAAATTGGAATCCCTTAACAAGCAAAAACAAAATCTCAACATGTTGACATTAGCACCAAACCAGCGATGCCCGTAGCTCTCCACACAAGGCATCTACCCATTTCAGATGCGACATCAACCTGCCTTTACACAGCATCCTTTACATCAGATGCTTCAGAACAAATATGTATATTTATAGAGCGCTTTTCATGTCAGGAAAATGTCCGCAAAGTGCTGGAAGGCACCACAAGGACAGGTTTGGACACCATACCATGTAAAGGGCGAGATGACATGGGTGTGCTTGAAGACATAGGTTGTGGGGCCAATTTAAAGAAGGGATGTGACAACAGAAGGGAGTTCCAGTTAAAGGACATAGCAAATGAACATAGAATGTCAGAGAGGTGCAGTGCAGGGAACGATGATGACAGGTCCAAATTAACCGACCACTCTGAGCTCCACATTGAGTATCAGTGTGCTCCAGGGCACTGGATAGCAAGGGTAGTCAGAGAACACATTTTAGGGGATTCGTGTCATGGATAAATACAAAAAAGTGAAAGATTTACCGCACAATGCTTTTATTCACTCATCCTAGAATAATGTCAAGTGTAAAGATTATTACGTTACAATAGCTCTCACACTAAAGATTTTGATACTTATGTTGTTGTGTTGAAAATTCAGGTTCAAACTTAATAGTGAAAATGCAAACGACATTGGCACAAAAGTTACAGACTCATTGCAATATCATTGTGTACTATGCTTCATACCCCGCTTCACTCAATTTCCAATTATCTTTGCCTTGACGCAAACTGTAGTGTCCCTGCTAGGTTTAGGCAACTCAGCATAAAACACGAATCAAGCTTGAGACTTTCCTGATCTTATGCTGCAGCTACTCAATTAAATAGCCATTCGGAGAGATGCAATAGACTTTTAGAAGTTTCCCAAACACGTGCATCCTGTTGATGCACGAGGGCAGCTTATGAGCCGTAGCCCTACCTGCCGTTCACAATAGGCTTTCATCAGTTTGTTTAGCGGCGTATGCTTCTTGATTTTAAACTGAACCACGGAGCCATCCTGTCCTGCCACTTTCAGATTAATGTGCTCATTTTCTTTCTTCACAATTTCCTGTGGAGGGAGAAAGAATCAGACAGTTAAGCAGGATATGTGATGCGTAGAGTCCCAATCAAAATCAGAAGCATTCATTGGAAAGCAGGGATCTTCAGCAAGGTTAACATGACCAAGCCACTGCATTGTAAGTAGGTACCAATTTTGTTTCTTTGCATTTTAACACGAATAGAACAGACTTATAAGTTTGCTTATTTGTAGAGAATAAAACATGAGACACATCAACTGATTCTTTAACAAATTGAGCTGGGGAAGTACATGTTAAGTGTATACTCTTCTTGTTTTCTCCTGAGCTGAGACTAGGCGATATCCTCCTAGACCTATGCTAAATTCTGCTTCATAGAAATGCTTGGGACTGTTGCGAGTTGATCAAAGCAACATTCATGATGCTGTGTTTGTCCTGCAGTGGAATCAGTTGTTGCCAACTGTTGCATTGCTGTCATTAGGGTGCGAGAGCATTAGGGTGTTCAAAATCAAACGTGCGTACATTGGTATATGCTCAGCGTGATCTGGATATATGATATATGGGCGGAATAATCAGATAATGACAGACTGTAAATTTATGTAGGCTTGTGGGGGCCCTGAGTGGGGAAGCTTCGGGGACAGTGAGTGACCAGGATTCTCAGTACAAGGTAGTTCAATTTACAGGAGAAGCAGGGGAGTTGAGGAAAGACTCAACAAAAAAGGAGGCAGCAAAGTCCAGCCCAGCAGAGCTGAAATGGCTGATCGCGTTCACTTTCCAGCAGGGATCTTTGGAGCAGTGATCAGGAGCTCTTGCTCCCGATCCTCTCTCTCTAGGCATAGGTGCAGGAAAGTTTAAAAGGAATGATTGTCAAAAATCAAGAAGTGGAAATCGTGCATTTGTGGCTGGCGCTTTAATTTGCATCTTGAATTGATAAGGCACGATATCAAATGCAAAGATTATCATTATTTATTCATTTAGTCCTCAACATTGTTCCTTAACCCCTTTTCACGCAAACGTATATAACCTCTGAGTATGAATATACGGCTACAGTATCTTGCAGTATTAAAGTCACTTGAAGGCACTGTGGAAATTGAAAGATCAGTCTCTAATCAGCCTGCTTTACCCTTTGTTCCCAGTATAGCATGCTTTGTTCTCATTGACTACTGTCATAACTCCAGCTGTAATTCTCTGGTCTTTGAGCACAAATGAATTATAGCTGACGTACAATTGGTTACCATTTGTAATTCAGAAAATAATACTCTGGAGTGTACAATCCCAATACTATTTGCCAACTGTGATCAGATTATATTCACAAAAGAGCTCTGCCAAGCTTCTGCGTTAATACACAAATGTACTTTCCGAAATGAACGGCAACTCTTGCCTTTCAGAACCAGATGACCATAATTACACTCTTCACCTAAAGCTCGTTTTCCTAATTATGGAGGAGCTCTGTGACTCTTCCTCGGACCATTTAAATGCACCAAAATTCAGAACTTCAGAACACAAGTCAACAAATGTTGCACCTTGTATCATTCTCAATCTGCAGATATAAATTTCCCAACTAACTTGTCAAACTCGTTGAGAATATCTCAACCATGCATACTCCTCTTGTTTATATTTAGTTTTTATTGAAAATTTATTTTTCCTTCTGTTCGAACATGGCCATCTTAATGGAGTTTGGGCAAAAATGATACCAGATTTCCAAACCCATCTACTGAACTGTTCTCGTACATTGTCCCACTACCTATGAGAGCAGTAATCTTCACGGCTTTCTGGATTCTCAGTACCTTGCCCAAGTGACCACTCTCCCATGTGCAAATATACATGCAAATTATTCAACTGGGAGCTGAGATGGATTCTTTCCTTCGCAAAATATCTATGCCATCACACTCATCCAATCAGGAGCATGGAAATTCATGTGCTTAACAAAACCAAATAATAATATGATCCTTGCATTTGATATAGCGCTTTTCATATCTTTCAGATGTCTCAAAGCGCTTCACAGAATATACTGTAAAGTGAATTGACTGTATACCTGTGGGAGAAATGCGGCAGCCAATTGAGCACATCGCAAGTGATTTGCACTTCACACCTGCAATTTACATCTTACTGTGTCGCAGGGTTACTTGCGTCTTAAAACTAAAGCAAGTGATCAGATTTTTGTTTTACCCATCAGATAATTATGCCTCAATCAAGCAAGCCCCAGGGAACAAAGTGAGATCAGATTGCAGAGTCTGGAATTAATACTGCAGTTTCGTGAGACAAATTAGCAATCTTGTAAGGTTGCAAGCCTGATGGAAGATGCTAGGAAGAAAGTAGCAGCTTGGGAATGCTTCATACTCAATGTGTTGGCTCCGAGGATTTAAGAGAGGATGGGTAGGCATCCATATCACGCTCTACGGAGGCAATCGGCAGATGTGGGAGCTCCAAACAGACTTAGAGAGGGGTTTTATGTGTCCTGGAAGCCGAGATGGTGTTCCAGGAAGAGGATCAGAGGGAGTTAACCCCTTCAGCAGACAGTGCTGAATGTCCCCAACAAACGAGGTCAACAGGTGGCACCCCAGTGAGCAGATCAGCGGGCCATTTTCAAAGCAGGGGGGAAAAAGTCTCAGAAATTGTAGGAGTTATGATAGAGTTATGGGGTTGTAACTGAGAAGGCACATGAAGCAAGTGTGCCGGTGGAAGCAAAGCAGAAAGGAACCAATGACTCAGCAAAGGAGACAAGGATTCCGCCAAGAAACACACAGGAATTGAGGGTGAATGATGGCTGTGGCAAGACAAGAGAGAATAAAACTGAGAAGAAATTCAATACCGTTCCTGCTAAGATCTAGGTTTATAGACACCGCCATATGTAGCGTTAAACTCACAAATGAGATGAACTGATAATTTCTCCCAAGTCTGTGCCGAGTTAGCCCACTAGACAGGACAATGCAAGAAGGAGGGAGAATCAGTCAGGGAGGGGGAAAATTAGCTAGGAGTCTCAATACCGACTGTGAGGCATTGTCTACTGCTGGATGGGGTACATATGTGAATGTCAGGTAATGACAGAATCAAACAACCACCTTCTACAGTCGGAATCGGTTGCCTTTCGCTTTCGCACATCAATAACTATTTGGGAAAGGTAATGAGGGCTGCCGGAACCCCTTTGCAACGAAGATAAAAGGGAGAAAAGCAGCTTTTAAATCGGCTCAGGTTCAACCTTAAATTAAACAATAACATTTTTGAATTGACAGCAACAACGTTTTAAAATCGCACCTCCTCAAATGGTGCAAGTCACCCACAAAGTACAATCGCACAACACAGTAGAGCATGTGGAAGGAAGCGCTTTGAGATATCTTGACGTTATCAGGCGCAAGGAATGAGTCTGCTGTTGCAGGCCTGCCCCCATTCCATCTCTCTGATGGCTACAAGTAGACTCAAAAACTGGTTCGTCACTTGTTTAAAGGTCATTCGCTGTGCCCAAAGCAGCAAAACAGTTGCCACATTTGCCTGCGGAGTGCTGAGTGAGCTTTCCCTTTTGTAACAAATGTAAACAACACTCGATCAAAATGCAAGTGTGTGTTATACTTCACGGTGTGAGATTGCCCTGCACTCTCCTGCCCGAATCCTTGGCTCAGTGGGTGGCCAGGCATCAACCTCGCGGTCAGTAGCTGCTCTACTCAAGATCAGCAAAACGAAAAGTTGCATCGAAAGCGTGGAGGGAGGGAGGGAATCAGCATGGGTATGTTGGGGGTGGGGGTGGGGAAGGGGATGTGGATGGTATATTTGGGGGGCAGGAGGGAAGACATTGAGTGGGGAGGGGGGGAGAGCAGGGCCTCGGCGCTGGCCTCTTTCCTCCCGCTCAGTCAGGCCGGGTTGGGTCTGGAGCCCGGCGCTGCCTCATGGTGCACAATCCGCCTTCCTCCCCCGCGGCCAGGGGGGAGGGAGGGAGAGAGGGGGGGAGGCCTGGCCTGTGCGCCCGTGGCCTGGGCGGCGAATGTGGCGGCAGATATTTTTCAAACAGGCCCGAGTGCGCAGAGAGAGGCCCCGGGGCGGGGGGGGGGGGGGGGGGGGAGGGAAGTTCCGCTCTCAGCCTTTCGAGCATCAACAACAAAGCAGCCGAGAGACAGAGACACAGAGAGGGACAAACACACTCCGGGCCGGAACCGTGAGCTGCCTCCCTCCCTCCCTCAGGCCTGGAGCCTTGGAGCTGGGGCCGCCATTTCCCTCCCTCTCTCTCCTCCACACTCTCTCTCTCTCTCCCTTGCCTGACTGACTGACTCCCTCCCTCCCTCTCCCTCTCTCCCTCGCCTCCCGCCCTTTTTTTTTCTCTCTCCTCACGCTGCAAACTTACATTCGACTTCTCGTCCGCCATTGTTTCTTCTCGTCAGCGTCGTCTCCACCTCGGCACAAAGAAAGAGAGCGGGCGGGCGGGCGGGCGAGCGAGGGTTGGTACAGTGGGGGGGAGGGTGGGGGGGTGGGGGGGGGAAAAGATGGAGAGAGAGAGAGAGAGAGAAAGACACACACAGAGAGAAAAAAAAATCCACAAGGCTCGCTCCCGCTCCCTCTTTTTTTTTAAGGGGGGGTGTCGCGCGCACGCATTACGCAAAAGGCAATGCGTGCGTGCGCGCTCCTTCGCCCGGCGTCCCCACTCTGTGTGTGTATGTGTCTCTCTCTCTCTCTCGCGGCGCCATCTTGCGTGCTCGTGCCCGCAGTGGTGGTGGGGGGGAGGGGGGAGAGACCACGTGACCGGGTGAATCCTCCTCCTCCTTCCCCCCCCCCCCTCCCCCCAGCTCGGGAGAGTGAGAAGGGTGGGGGGAGAGGAAAGTACAAAAGGAATGGGGAGTGCTAGATTGGGGGGGGGGTGGGCATGAGGGGTTAAGCGCCCTGAGACGCTGTCCGGCGCGGAGGGCGGGGGTAGAGGACACGAGGGTGGGTAGGTGTGAAGTTGAGGCGGGGAGAAGGGTGAGGGGTGTGAGGAAGAGTGAAAACTATTTCCTCTGGTGGGGGTTCCCAGACCAAGTGGTTGGGGTATTACCTTAAAATTAGAGCCGGTCTGTTTAGGAACGAAATCGGGAGGCAGTTTTTCCACCCAAAGGGTAACGGAAATCTGGAGCTCTCTCCCCAAAAAGGATTCCATTCACATCTTCCAAGATCGAGGTAGATAGCTGTTTGTTAGTTAGGTCAGTGTATTGAGGGACATGAGGCAATGGCAGGTAATTGGACTTGAGGTCCTGATCACTCACTCTCCAGAGCAAAAATGACACTGGTGTGCACACGCCAACAGTCCAGGCAAGTCTGCATCAAATGATACCTTGTTTCCTGTAGCCGTTGAGCTGTGATACCCATGGCAATCATAAATAAACATTTATTTAGTTGGCTCATAAACGATTGGCTACTGGTCTACGATATAACAACAACAATTTACATTTATAGAGCGCCTTTCACGTCGGGAGGACGTCCCAAGGCGCTGAACAGGAGGCGTGTGACCCGAGCTGGGAGGGGAGTGTTTGGGAAGGGGTGAAACACGAAGGGGAGGTAAAAGAGTTCGGGGTGGAACAAAAGGCACGATCGAAGAGGAAAGTCTTCAAACCGGCCTTGAAAGAGGAAAGGGAAGAGACGAAACGAAAAGATTGAGGGATGGCATTCCATAAGGTGGGAGCGGAGAAACTGAAGGCCCGGCCTCCGATGGTGGGGCGGTTCGGGCGGGGGGCTTGGAGCAGGCCAAGTCCTGTTGAACGGAGGGTCCGGGTGGGCGTGAAGTGCTTATATCTTGATGATGTAAGAATCTATATACTGTAAAATAGTTGGGGACAAAGTCAAGATGCCCTAAAAAATAATAAATTCCCTGTTTACTGGAGAACTGAATCCCACGGTCCTTTTTCTGGGGACAAGGGAGATTGATAGAACTCTTGCTCATTTTGAGGGAGCCAAATGGATACCGGGATAGTTACAAAAAGCTTGAAACTTTGGTTCTCACAAGTGCAAATAATGCTCCAATAATGGAGTATGTGCGCTTGTTTTTTTGTTATAACCAATAAGGAATTTGCCTATCACAGCTCCATTATGTTTTACCCACTTAAAACTCATTCTGTTTCATAACGGTGACGGGTTCACATTTATTTACAAGTGTGATTTTGTTGTCGTTCTTTACCTATTTTACTTATTGTAGAGCACTTTTCCCAAGAGTTGATGGGGTCAATTCACAAGGCAGTTCCATGGGTGGTTTATATAATAATCTTTGCATTTAAAACAGCGCCTTAATGTGTCATGCCAAAGGGCTTCCCTGAATCCTTGCATTTGATATATCTTCTAGACATCTCAAAGTGCTTCACAGTAAATATTGTAAAGTGAATTGATTGTACATTTATGGACGAAATGCAGCAGCCAATTGCGCACAGCGGCGAACCATAAACAGCGGATCGAAATGACCGATTCATTATTTTTTCGAGGGATTATTGTCAGGCGTGTGCAGAAAGGAAATTTGCCCGAGGTTTCGCCCTGACGTGCCGGGAATTGAACCCAGGTCTCTTGCTTTCACCCTTTATACGCTCCCTCTGGGCGACGTCATCCGCAAACATGGGGTAAATTTCCACATGTATGCGGACGACACCCAGTTGTACCTTTTTGCCTCATCCCTCAACCCCCAGACGATCGATGTTCTGACAGCATGTCTGTCCGACATCGAGTCCTGGACGAGGGACAACTTTTTGCAATTGAACGTGAGTAAGACCGAGGCCCTCCTGATTGGCTCAAGCCAGCGCCTCCGCACATCGGACGCTGCCAGCCTCAACATCCAAGGCTGCACTCTCCACCTCACAAAGCCAATCAGGAACCTCGGCATCATGTTCGATCAAAAACTTTCCTTCCTCCCCCACATCCGCGCCTTGACAGGCACCGCTTATTTCCACCTACGCAACATTGCCAGGCTCCGCAACTATCTTACCCCCCGCACTGCCGAAACACTCGTGCACGCATACATCACCTCATGGCTGGACTACGGAAACTCTCTCCTCGTCGGCCTCCCCAGTTCCTCCATTCACAGGCTGCGGGTCATCCAAAACTCTGCAGCTCGTGTACTATCCCGCACCCACCTCCGCGACCACATAACCCCCACCCTCGCCCGTCTCCACTGGCTCCCCATCCTCCAGAGGATCGAGTTCAAGATCCTCGTCCTCACCTACAAGGCCTTACACGGCCTTGCCCCGCCCTACTTAACCGATCTACTCTCCCCCTACACGCCCACCCGGACCCTCCGTTCAACAGGACTTTGCCTGCTCCAAGCCCCCCGCCCGAACCGCCCCACCATCGGAGGCCGGGCCTTCAGTTTCTCCGCTCCCACCCTATGGAATGCCATCCCTCAATCCCTCCGTTTCGTTTCTTCCCTTTCCTCTTTCAAGGCCGGTTTGAAGACTTTCCTCTTCGATCGTGCCTTTTGTTCCACCCCGAACTCTTCGACCTCCCCTTCGTGTTTCATCCCTTCCCAAACACTCCCCTCTCAGCTCGGGTCACACGCCTCCTGTGCAGCGCCTTGGGACGTCCTCCCGACGTGAAAGGCGCTCTATAAATGTAATTTGTTGTTGTTGTTGTTGTTGCCCTTGCGAGGGGAGAGCTCTAACCACTGAGCTACAGGACTCCGGTAGCTGCCGAGCCGTGATACCCGTAAGAGTATATAGTAGTGTAAGATGAATTGACTGTGTGTTTCGTGGACAAGCGGAGTAAGCTTGTTGGGTCAATTAACTATTTACCATTGCATCCTTTTTGCTGCTGTAAATAGGAACTTACACAGACAAGGACTGTTGGATAATAAACTGGAAGATTTCTCTTCCTCTCCCCCCCCCCCCCCCCCGCCCCCCTTAACTGTAAAAAAAAACATAATGAGACGCGAGCACTGGATTAAACAATAATATCTAATGAATTCTCAATCCTGGGATCTAAGTAATTAATTCATGAAAACTCTCAAGTGACAGTTTATCGCCTGGTTTTGTCCAAACTTGATTCCCGCCTTAGGGGGGGGGGGGGGGTGGGGGGTGGGGTCCGTTCCTTAAACTCGACTCCGTCTGATGACATCACAGTGTGGCGTCCACAGCATTGCCAGACATTAACAGCTTTCCCCCCCACCCAAAAAGAAGAAATAGCCCGATACAACAGTTGGTAGCCCACCCCCCAAATCACCCAATGCTTTCGAAAACTGTACGTAAAAGTCTTCAAAGCGGGGGAGAAAAGAAAAACTATGTTTTGCAAGTACAAATTAAAAATCAGTCCCCCCCCCCCCCCGCCGTTTTAATCTTTTTTAAAAAAAAAATTAAATCCAAGTGAAGGTTTGAAATGTCGATCAGACAATGAGGGGGATTTGTTGGAAGGCGATTAGGAGTCCTGTCCTGTCCCATGTGTGTGTGTGTGTGTGAGGGGGGGGGGGGTCCTGTGTGACCAGTGTCGACGGCGGCAATGGAGGAGCTGGAGCCACCGGAGACGGTGAGAGAACGCGCGGCCACGTTCCGCCTGCCCCGCGACAAGCCCTCACACCACCGGCCTCACTCACAGCCTTCCCCCCTCCCCCTCCCGCCCCCACCTCTCTCTCTCTCTCCACGGCTCTCAGGCGCCCGGCTTCCCGACCGACGCTATTCCCCCCCCTCCCCCCCACCCCAGTAAAGGTCACAACCTCCCCACCCTCCTCAAATCCCCGCAGTCCTTTCTCACAGTCCCCCGTTGCCGGTCTCTAGTCCGGTTGGCTGAGTCAGGCAGGTCACCGCTGACTGACTGACAGCCCCGAGCCCTGACTCAATCAACCGGACCAGTCACTGGGGGCCGGCGGTGGGTGGGGGGGAGACACCTCACCTCACCTCACACTTCAGCTCCCGTTAACCCGGCAGGTCAAAGCCATCACGGCTCTTTGGACGGTCCTACTGGGGCAAGCAGTGGCAAGCTTCCCAGACAGTCAGTGGCCGTCAATGGGGGAGCTGTGTGGGGTCAGCTGGTTAGACTCCCAACAACTGATAATAATAATAATAAGAATAATACTTGCATTTGTTAAAGCGCTTTTCACACCCTCTAGACATCTCAAAGCAAGGATGAGATTCATTGGGACGAGAGGTCCTTTCATCCGAACCTGACTGATGATTTCGTCGCGAGGCGGTTTATATTATATTAAGCGGAAATGTATAATTTTTCTTCACAGAAAATTGTGGGAGTGGACCCCAGTCATCACAACATGGGATTTGAATGGGGTCCCGTGGAAATTCTTGTCTATCCAATAAAACGCAAAGGAGCAGGTAATGTTTGTTGGAGGTTTAACGGAGGTGGATTAACAGCTGGAAACTTTTTAAGCTTGATTGCCAGCATTTGGTCCGCGCTGCCCGGGTCTGACTGAATTTCCTTCCCCGCTCTTTGTGTAATCCCCAGATGTTCCGACTGCTGCCAGCGGTGCCTCTGCGTCCCCCTCTATTCAGGTGGTGCGTAAAGACAAGGATATTTACTCGCCCATTCTACGCAAACTTTTCAATGAGTCTCATGGCATCTTTGTCGCCCTGCAGACCACCCAAAAGGAAAATGTTGCCAAGGCCCGCAAACTGCAGTAAGTAGCAACTGTAAACACAGACTAATCTTTCTTTGACTAACACAACATCCAACATTCATATTAGAGACAGGCAGCCTTGCTCTCGGGAAGAGGAGGGAGAGGTCGGAGTATCTTCAGAGTTTCATTCCCCCCCCCCCCCCCCCCCCCCCCCGTGATGTTTGGAGCGTAGAATGGAAGTCACCTGGTTTGTTTACACTCTTTTACGGTCACATTATAAATCGGCTGGCATTCTCCCTACAGGCTGGTCAGAGTTAGCAGAAACTACCGTTCAGTGATGAGAGCCTACATGGAGGAACTGCACAAAGTCTCGGAGACTGGTACGCTACAGTTGTTTTTCTTCCATTTCCCTCTTCTCCAGGATGTGCTGATTGCAGATGCAAGTTGGAATTAATTATATTTCTGGTCAGTTCCCAGTCTGAGCTGTGGGGAGCTATCAGTGGGGAGAGATATATATATATAATATATATACACACCAGTAAAGGTGGTAGAGGCTGGAACGCTGGCATTGTTTTAAGACAGTGTTGGTCCCACGTAGGTGGCAGTGTTGCCCGCGCTGGAGTGTTGAGAATAAACCTCTGAAGGTTCCTGGTGACGTGCACAAAGCCCACCTCCCCCCCTCCCCTGGTGTTGGCTGCGGGCATCACACCCACAGTGACCTGGGAGAGCCAGTCAGGAGAACAAAGAGATGTGATCGGGGAGTGGGGAGGGGGGAGGTGGGGGGGGGGGGGGGGGGGGGGGGAGAGACGAAATTCACCCCCCAAACTCCCAGTGTAAAGGTTATCCTAACCAGGCCCGAATCAGACATCGAGCAAGTACTATCCTGCCCTCTGCCTGGTTGTACCCGGCCTGTGTCAGGAGTGACGGGATATCTTTTGTTTGTGTGCGTTGGACTATAAAATAGACTATTTTCTTCCATTTCAGTTCATCACGATCCCGCCCTGTCCACCCAGTTTGAGAATCAGGTACGGAAAGAGGCCTTTTATGTGAAACATTTAAAGACCGGAGAAAGTAAAGTGATGAGGAAAGTTTTTAAAATGAGGTTGTTCTTGGCAACCATGTTCCTGTCTATTCCTGTCACTTTTGTTTTTTAATCACCTGTTCTGGCATGCGTAAGAGGCACACACACATTGAGCAACAAACATCTGTATCCTGCAGTTTGACAAAAGGCTATAAAGGGTGGATGTCTCCTAACTAGAACATGGTCAACTAATTCCAGAACAGTTTTAACTTGTGTGTATTCTTTCACCTCAGGTTTCCATTCTGTCTGCCATGGAGCTGATCTGGAATCTTTGTGAAGTTCTGTTCATTGAGGCAGCTCAAGGTAAACAGCTGTGGGAGGTCACCGTGTGAGCTGTTTTCCATCCTTAGGGTTAGGGGTCAGGGTTAGCTTTTTCTGTAACGGGGATACAAAATAGGGTTAAAATTCACGCTTGTCTGGCAAAGACACATTTTAGATATTGTGGGGCACGGTTACTGGTCTTAAACATGTTTACGCCGACCTCCCTTTCCCCCGGTGAGTGTCCGACTCCGCCACTGTCAGCGCGAAGGACGCTATATAAACACAAGTTTTTTTTAATATAAATCGCGAAACCTTAGTGTTGGCTCTTGTTTGTGGCTGGAGAGAGAATAACCTGTCTGTTCTTCTAAACCAGTGAAGTGTGTTCTGGAAACGCTAAGCAGTAACTTGTGTGGTTGCAGCCGGGTTTCTCCTGTTGCATCTGTTAGACTGGGTGCGTCTGCATGTGTGTCAGGTGGACAGCATGGCAGCAGAGGTTCTGGCCAGTGACAGCCCCACAGAACATCACAGCTACTGGGACGTGGTAAGTCACTGCCAACTGTTATAGCTTTCAGTGCGATGTGAGATGGCTAGGATTTACATGGGGTCGACGGTGTTGTTCTCTGCTGTATGACAGTTCACACCTCTCCTTTGCCAGGTCACCGGTTACGTGCTACAGGGCAGGATAGAGGAGGCTCGGCAGATGCTGGCGAAGAAGGCCTTGCTCACTCCGTCAGCACATTCCATGTACATCAGCATGGACAATCTGCTGAAGAAGATGCCTGTTTTCACGGTACGTGGTGGAGCTGGGCTCCTCTGTCGTGTAGAGAAATGAGAGGATGAGAGGAGAAGAGAGGAGGGGGAAACGGGAGGGAGGGAGGGAAGACGCCTGTAGTCTGCAGGCTGTTATTGGGAAGGTTAAACATTCTGCTTCTCTCTTGGTTTATTTTATTTTCCTTCACCCCAGCCTACAAGCTCTCAGACACTGACGGAGTTTGAGTTAAAGTGGCGGCACTGGCATGAGGAGTGCCAGCGATGTCTGAGAGAGGGAACCTTTGCCTCCAGCGATGACCTGGAGCTACTCTGCCAGGTACGTGCCGTAGCCAGGCTCGCTGCACCACTGCTCCTCCTACTGCACATCCCTCGTCTCCTCCGCTCCACCATCGGCCGTCATGCTAACAGCCACTACAGCCCAAATCTCTGGAACTCCTTGCCTCAATCCCTCTGTCTCGCCCCCCTTTCTGCCCATCTTCAAATCAGACCTGAAGATTTTCCTCTTTGACCTCGCCTTTGTAGTAATGTTGTAAAACCACCATAAACCCAACAGATTCCTTGTCCTTTTGCAGATCCTATTAGGAGATGAGAAGGCCTTACTGAAGAAGAAAGATCTCCTGACCACGTGGTATCATTACCTAGTCACTAAATTGCTGTACTCCCATCCCTCAGTCAAACCCACCGACCTGCATCACTTTGCAGAGGTAAGGGAATGAATGGTTTTCAGCAGGCTTTGTGTATCAATATAATAATTCTTACATAAAGTGCTTCACTTTATGTAAAGGGTAGGGACCGGTTTGACTAACATTGTCTTGGCTTTGCGCAGGCCTGTCTCGATCAGTTTACCAGAGACTCAAATGGTCCCGAAGACCTGGACAGGATCCTATTATCAGCCTTTGAGTTCAACATCCACCAGGTGCTGAAGGACTGCAGGTGAGACAGCGGGGACTGAGGAGCGATTCACACGTCAGAAAGGAACAAGCGGCTTGAACAGGCCGAGCACAGTGTGTGTTGACCTTATTTTCTCTCTCCCACTGCAGCGTCGCTTTGAGTAACTGGTGGTTCGTGGCACACCTGACAGACTTGTTGGATCACTGCAACCTCCTACAGTCCCACAATCTGCAGTGAGTGATTGTCCTAGCCAGGCTCTAATGTGTGTGTGTGTGTGTGTCCCTCATCAGGAGGTTCCAGCACGGGGTAAAGTACATCAGACTGTACAGAGTGTGAAGAGTACAGGTATATGAGGGGAACATTAATTGTTGTAACAATGAGTGTCCGCTCTGCACTCTGTAGGGGTGGGGGGAGTAACTGGTTGTATGTACAGCACGTGACTAAGCTGCCCACAGTCCTCACTTCACATTACTATAAGGTTCAGGAATGAATTCCCCTGGAATTCACTGCTGTGCGCTTTCTGTTTCTAAAGCTTCCAGCGCTGGAAGGGTTTAATGCTTTGTCTTCTCTTCCCAGCTTTGGTTCAAATCTGCGAGAGTTCCTGATCCTGGAGTACGCCTCAGGCCTCTTTTGTCATCACAGGTGGGTCTTTATGTTACATCCGGATTAAAGGCCCGTCACTCTGGGGGGGGGGGGAGGGGGAATTTCTGAGGGTTTCTGATTGTCCTCACAAACACTTCCGTTATTAAATCCTGCTGTAGTCTCCTCTGTCAAATCTGGTCTTGAGCTGATTCTCTCCCTTCCCAGCCTCTGGCAGCTGGCCACAGACTATTTTGATCACTGCCCAGAGTTTGGTCGTGTTTACCTGGAGCTGCACATCGAGCGAGTGCCGCTGAACACTGAACGCAAGGCCCTGAAGGTGCTGAGGATATGTGAACAGCGACAGATGAACGAGCAAGGTGGGTGTCAGCTTGCTTGATTTAGTGGAGGAGGGGGGTGGCGGGGTGTGGAGAGAGAAGAAGGGATGATTATCTGAGCAAGAAACTGTTGGCTGAATTAGCCCGATGGCTAGGGTTGTCCTAGCTTGCCAGACAGGGTCCTCAATGGCAACCTGTGAGGTTTTACCTGGTCACACTTTCCGTCACCGATCCCGAGACTTGACACTGGTTTGGTGGCGTCAGCTCAAGTGGCAGCCTCGCGAGTGACCTGCGCCGTTGTGTTTTCTCTGCAGTCAGGAGTATCTGCAAGATCATGGCCATGAAGGCCGTGCGCAACAACCGGCTGGGGTCGGCTCTGTCCTGGAGCATCCGGGCAAAAGACGCCGCCTTCGCCACCCTCATCTCCGACAGGTCTGTTACTCTCCCCTCCCCTGGCCTCCCCTCCTCCTCCAAGCCTCTGGGTCTGAGCTTGCTGCTCAGGTTAGCTCGGTGTGTGTCGGCCATTGTGAAGCTGTTGGGAGACACCGCTTGACCTGGTGTAAATGCTGCTGGCTGATCCAGGTGCCTGTCTGAATTGTCGGCTGTTTGATGGGAATGAGATCTGAGACTCCCGGAAAGGTGCTGAGTGTCGCGTTATGGAATCTAACCTGGCGAGAGCCGGCCCGGGTATGGGGCTAGTCCCCCGCGTGACCTGTGTGTGGTGTGAGGCAGTGTGTGGTGTGTAGCCCTGTGTGTGTGTGTGTGTGTGTGTGTGTCACTGTGTGTAAAACGCTGGTTTGGTTTGCAGGTTCCTGCAGGATTACTGCACTCGGGGTAGCTTCTCTGACCTGGATCTGATCAACAACCTGGGCTCAGCCATGCTACTGAGTGACCGTCTGACCTTCCTCGGTAAGTAAGGACATTAACGTGGCCGCCGCACTGCCCGAGGTCCAGCTGTGATACTCACTCACTCATTCCTTCCCCATCGCATACTCACCTATGAATATAATATCCAGCACACGCACACTTATACAGCAACTCGTGTCAGGACATCCCAAAGCCTTTCACAAAATCCACTGTAAATTATTATGCATTTGTCTCACAATGTCCCAGCCACGAAGCGAGTGACCGATTATTATGTTGGGGGTCAGGACACCGGGAGAGGTGGATGGTGGGGGGGGGGGGGGAGAGAAACTCCTGTTTCACATCATACTCAGGGATCTCTCTCTGGGTAGTCAGGACCTTGGTATCCAGTGCGGTCTCCAGTAAGCTACTTCCTGACAATACCGGGCTCGCTTCCCGACCGTGAAGCGCTCTGAGACGCTGTCCAGCGCGGAGGGCTGAGGGTATAAATCCCAAGTTGTCAGTGCCCGAGGTTGTCAGCCAAGACCAGAGTCTCTAACCCTTCCATCTTGTACCTGCTCAATAAAAACAAGGCGCGGCAGCGATACTCACAGCCGTTTAAACAACATCTATATATTTTTATACCAAGACAGAGCATCAAATACTTTGTGCATTTATTTGGTTTTGTTTTCAATTTGACTCAAGTCCAGGCATTTCTGTCGCTCCTTTTAATCTCACGGGCGACAGCGCCACCCGGTGGCGACCGAAATCCGCCCGCACTCCCCCCCCCCCCCCCCACCCCACCCCACCCCACCCCACACCTTCACTGGAAAATCCCTGCCAGATGTTAGTGATGTGTGTCTGTGTGTCTGTCTGTAAATAATGGTAAAAGTTTCCTAACCTGCGATGATCTCCCGAGACTCTAACTGATGGCTTGTCCTGTGACAGGGAAGTACTGCGAGTTCCACAAGCTGTATGGAGAGAAGCGTTTCCCTGAGGCGGCCAGACTCCTGCTGTCCCTGATGACTGCCCGCATCGCTCCCCGCTCCTTCTGGATGACGCTGCTCATAGACGCCCTGCCTCTGCTGGAGCAGAAACAGGTTTGTTCCCTCCCGGCTTCTTATTAACAACAGGAATAATGCTAAACCAGGCCCCTCACCCTGTGCAATCCTTTGTAACTGAGCCCTCTCTATGTCCTGCCTCAGGTCATCTTTTCCACGGAGCAGACTTACGAGCTGATGCACTGTCTGGAAGACGTCACAACAGCGCAGGTCGAGAACGAGCGACAAAGCAGGATGACAGTAAGTGGGGTGGGTGGGGAGGGTGGGGGCGGGGGCTGTTACACACAGAGACAGTCATTGGGATCACCGTCCGCCTGACTGGGGAGCGGGAAACCGGTAAATAAAGGACTTGCCGCTAACCGGTGTTTGTGTGAGAGAAAAAGGTGATGTGTTTATTACACGTTATGACATGGTGTTTAAAAGCTCAGCTCTCAGTCCACTGGCTGTTCGCTCTTCGAGTCACTCTGAGCTTATCCTCTTGCCGTTATATAATAATAATCCTTGCATTTGAATACAGCGCTTTTCACATCTTATTGACGTCTCAAAGCGCTTCACAGAATACACTGTAAAGCGGATTGACTGGATATAACACGTCCTGGCTTATGAAATGCCCAGACCTGGCTGCCCACCTCTGGGCTGCAACACAGAGGTGGGCCCGCGCAAAACTGCGGTTTGTGTCTGATTGTGGCTGTTTCCAGGAGAACCAGAGCGAAGTGGAGAGCACAAAGCTGGAGCTGCTTCGCCTCGCCTTCACCCGCAACCTCGCCAAAGCCATCGTTCAGGAGGGGACCCTGCCCGGCTCGTGAGGGGTACAGGACCCTGACCCCTCTCTGCTGTACCTGCCTGTGTGCACTACGTCCAACTGTAAATAAATCATTTTTTTCACGTTTGTATGTTTTAAACCCTACCCCGAAATAAATGCAAATTAAAATATATTTGTACCAAAAGGTTGGCTGCTCGTTGTTTACCCCGTCGCCGGCCCAGCTCCCCTCACCATCTCCAGCCCCCCCCCCCCCCCAAACCCCTTCATCGACGTCAAGCGAGGGCGGTAAAGTAGATAGCATCAGGTCACAATCATAGCTTTGTTAGTTAGCACAGGCAATGCTGTGCTAACTAAAAGGAACAACTCAAAGCAAGATTTATTGGCCAGGACACCGGGAGAGAGAAACTCCCGACGTGAAAGGCACTAATACAAATGCAATTTTGTTATTGTCCATCCATCCACACAGTGACACAAACGTGGGAGGTTGGTGTGTGGGGGGGTGGAGAGAAAACAAACACCCAAGAGTTTGATTTTAAGTTTATTTCTTAAAATTTACACACAGATAAAAATATAGTTTCTAAAAATTACAATATGTATGAATTTTGCACGATTTCATTTCTGCTCTTTATAACACTTACATCTACACAGTAAAAAGGATCCGTCTAGAGAGAAACAGCACATGAGAAACTCATTCATCAATGTGTGTAATGCTGAAACTGCCAATACTGAACTCAACCGGGCTTGCTTCAGTCCAGGTGCCAGTGTGAAAGCACAGCCAGCGACAAGAGGAAATATACAAACAGTAAATCAACACAAGGGGAAGCAATCTGTATCTTCAGCCAAGCCAGGATTTCCTTGTCAGTAATAACATTCACTGCAGAGGAAAGAGCTTAAACCTTCAGCCTCCCATCAGTGAGTGTGGGGAGGTGGGGAGAGAAGAGGAAGAGGAAACTATGTTTCACACAGTTTATTGCTTTATATTTATTTTTAACATTTACGTTTAAACGCTGCCAATTTTTCTCCTCTTCCAAGAGGCCGGACTGCTGCTCCCCCACCACCCCCACCTCATAAGGAGCTGGCTTCCCTCTGATAATTACCTCAGGGCTGGTGGATTGTGTCGGCAGAGTAATTGGGGGAAGCTAACAACAGGAGTAGGCCATCCAGCCCATCGAGACTGTTCCTGCCATTCTCTGGGAACATGGCCGAACTGTACCTCAGCTGATCGAAACCTTGAGAACAAATTTATATTTAAAGACAACACAGATTTGAACCACTGCAGTAAACAGGCTGTAAACTCCCCGTTCAGTGATGCAGATTTGTCACACACACGTACACACACACACTCACTCCATTTCACTCTCTTCCCAGGGAAGATGAACGGCAGCAGAGACCAGGGTTCACTGCCCCAGAAACAGAAAACTTATTAAACACTGGACTGAAACGTTCGCTGAGCAGCAAGTTGTCCTTTTCAAAAAAAAAGTTATTTTTTTGTGTGGAAGAATTAATGATAATAATCCTCGCGTTTGATGCAGCGCCTTATCACATCTCTGAGATGTCTCAAGGCGCTTCACAGCGTATACTGTAAAGTAAATTGACTAATATATTTTAATGGGTGAAACGATTACACTGGGAAAGGGCAGAAGCTCAAATCTCAAGCCTCACAAACCGCCCACCCAGCCGGCCGGCACTGCAGTCTCGGCCTTTGTTGCACTGAATTAATTGTTAACTAGAGGTCCTTTTAAAGGAGGGTCGTCACAGAAGAGTTTTATAAAGTTATTTGAGCGAACTGCTATCCAACTAGCTCGTGGGACAAACATTACAGTCTCAAACATTATCCACAGGTAAAATCATCGCACGAGATATTCCAACACCTGCAAAAATTATTGCATGATTCCAGTTACAAGTTCCATGAGAGATGACTTGAATCAAAACTACACTGAAAACAAAATACAAATTGACGTAAAGTGTGGTTGATATTCTAGTCACATCTCAGCCCACAAGGAGTCTCTCTTCCACGCTCACACACACTCACACACACACACACAAATAACTGTCTCTCTCAGCATCCGACAAGGAAAAACAATCACAAATTGTTGAGATTTTTTTTGTGTGAAAGCTACAGAGTGTGGCTGGTTGCAGCCCCTCTCCTTGGGGCCTTGGTGGAGGGGAAAGCGTTTGCAGGCATTATTCTAACAGCTTGGATTAGGTTCCACGGAGCTGCGAGGCGGGAGATCAAGAATACAGCCATTCGTTCACTGGTCATTTTGCTAAAGTATTTATTAGATTCGACAGCGAGGGTAAGCGGGAAGATAAGAAATAAAACAGAGGCTGTATTTTCTATTCCCCTCTCCTCCCCCCACCCCCACCAACGCCCCCCCCCCCTCCCCCCCAATAAACACACACATACGTGATTTATCTGATCAAATGTGGAATCATCTTATTGGGCCTTAGAGTTGGTCAGGATAGATCAGTCGGTGTTTCCAACTGTCCTTCAATTAATTCTCTCCCAATCCCCTCATAACTCTCTCCCTCTCTACAGTGCTCAGACCCACATCATTATCTTCAGCCGTGATAAACTCTTTTGATGGGACGCACTCTCCAGTTTATCCCACGGCCTCTGGAATATTGACCCACGCGGCTCATTTCAACGTGGTCGATTCTCCCCCATTCCACTGCCAGCCATTGCCCAGTTCAATTGTAGCTACCCCCCTCCCCTCCCACCCATCTCCTCTCAATTCAATTGCCAGCACAATGGAAGAGCCTTGGTAGGGAGGGGAAGGAGAGAAAGATCTCCAGCTGGGCGCTGGACAAACGACATCAAAGGACTTTCTCAAGGACTTGTCCAGAGATTGGAACCACCGGCGCCTGACGATTCTGGCCAGAGATCTGCTCAGATTGATCCGCTCACTCAAGAAACCCTTTGGTCCCAAATCACACAGGAAAGACAGAACGAGAGAGCGACCCACCGGAGAGGTCACTGTTCCAATCAAGACACAATTAATTCATTTTGTGTCTCATTCATTCAGTAATTGTGTACGGTTATTCCCCCCCCCCCCGCAAAACATCAGTTCACGTGGAACTCGGTGGCAGAGGCATTCAATGGAGCTCAGGAAAGGAGGAGGAGGAAACCCACCGACCATGTCTGTCCGGCGACATCTCAGTGCAGAGCGAAATCCCCCCTCTCCCCCCACCCCCCCCTCCACTGCTCCCACAATGAGATGTGCCAGAGGTGGCCTGTGTCCAGCCGGGCAGGTGGAAAGTTGGCTGGAACCTGGCCACTGAGCCAGACTGGCTACCGGGCTGGACTCCACAAACACGCGATCAGACAGACGGCCCGGTCCATTCCACGAGGGTTTGAGTACGAGGAAGTGGTCTGGCTTTGACCCGGGGACGAACCCCCAAATCACTCGGGGAAAAGGAATGCGAATGATTTGATCGAGAAGGAAGATGACAGGGGTAGACCTTCTCGACAGAGAGAGATAGAGATAGAGAGAGAGAGAGAGAGAGAGAGAGAGAAAAACATCAGTAAGAACTAGATGAGTTTGAAGAACAGATGAACTAAAACATTTTGCGTCATAATCCCAAAAAATCAAATGTGTGTTGACAGACAGACAGACAGGCAGACAGACAGACAGACAGTGTGACTGATTGACTGAACGACTGAGTGACTGACGCCAGCTATTTTTGCTCGTTTACAAGTTGCTGAAGAGTTCGTTCTTCTTGCTCCAGTCCATCTGTGGCGCCCGCTTGGTGGAGCGCTTGGAGTGGACCTTCTCCTTGGCTGCGGCCGCGGACATGCTGAGATTCAGCCCCACGTCGTCCTGCGCCTTGCTCTCGGGCTTCACCTGAGACACGAGAGGCACTGAGTTAATCTCCATCACAGAGCGACCAGGTTTTCCTTTCCTTTCCTTCCCTATGAACCGCTTCAGAGGAGTGCGGGGAAAGTGAAAGGAAGCTGTACTCGCTACTGATTAATGAATGCATTATCCGGGCATTTCTCCCACAAAATAAGATAGTAGTAATAATAATATTAATCCTTGCGTTTGATATCGTGCTTTTCTAGAGGCGCTCTAAACGTCTCAAAGCGCTTCACAGACTATACCGTAAAGTGAATTGACTGGATATTTGTGGGCGAAACGCGGCAGCCAATTGCGCACAGGAGCGTCCCCCACAAACAGTCGTGGATTAAAATGACCAATTTTTATTATTGCGTTTTTTTGGAGGGATTATTATTAGGCGCGTGTGCGTGCGTGTGGAGTAAGGAAACTTGCCCAAGGTTTCGCCCCGACCTATCTGGGTTCGAACACAGGTCTCACGCTTGTAAGGCGAGCTCTCTAACCACTGAGCTACAGGAGCTCCACAGTCAGGGGTGGAACGGACGGACATGTGGTCAAACAGATTTCAGAATGATGGAACAATCTTGCGGTTTTGATAGGAATAGAGAGAGACTATCAGCCCCGATCAGCGAGTGAGTAAACACAAGGGGAATGTTAGATATGCTTCAAGCGTGGCCCAGGCCCGCTGCGATATGAAATGCGACGTTTGAACATTCGCAGTCAAGGTGTTCACGTCAGTTGTCAACCGTCAAACACACAGCTCGCGAGGACACGGGGGGGGAGAAAAATCCTACCTCTTCGAAATTTGCACTCATCTTCCTGCCTGGAGATGTTGGGGTGGAGGGAGGAGACGAGGCATTGGAGGAGGGGGCTGAAGATGTGGCTTGTGTGGAGACATTTCCATTTGCCTAGAAGAGGCAAGAGAAGTCGGCGTTAATAGAACAATATTAATTCTAACGCGAGAGATCCGCGGCTCAACAGTCCCGCACCAGAGAAAGAGCAAACGGCCTCGAGTTCCACACACGTTACATTCTAAATATGTAAACGGCTTTCCAGAAAGTCAATAAACTAGAAGTGCCACCTAATAAACTGTCCGTGGCCTGATCAGCTGTGTCTGTCCACACACTCAATCCACGTTTCAGCTACGCACACATACGTATATATATATATATCTACACACACACACACACACACTGGGGAGATTAACACAACACTGGAGTTACTGTGTGAGAGACCGATACTGCATTACTGGCAACATCAGAACGACCTCACCCAAGATTAACAAAAAGATTAAAAGTGTCACGAGAGAGGGACAGAGAGAGAGAGAGAGAGAGAGAGGGGGTGGGGAGTCAGTGAACGGGTCTCTGCATCAGTTAATTCTGCGCAGCTTCTGTGTCCCACAAACCATCGTGGATTGAGTGACCAAAGTTTTATTGAAGCTTTTAAAATTGCCTTTTCGCATTGCCAGCACCTTGGGACGTCCTCCCGACGTGAAAGGCCCTGTACAGAGGTAATTTAGTTGGGTGTTGAGGCCTTAACTCAGTGAGTGAAACGGCTTCAGGGAAGAGTTAGTACCAGGCAACGCAAGCTCCATACCTTCTGCTCCATGTCACCGTTTAAGACCAGTCGTGGCAGAGCACCTGAAAGAACAAAATGGTTTGACTGTCACCTTCAGACATTCACAGAGAGAGAGAGGTGGCTGTTCAGCACATTGGATCTCAGAGGAAAGTGTTTCTCCTATCCCACTGCCCCACCACCCCTCCTCCACCCAGGCCCTAACCCCGGCCCATACCCCCTTCAAACCTCCATCACAACATTGTCAGTCAGAGAACCAGAGGCTTCCCATCCCCACCACCCACCCAGCCACCCACCCAAAGCACCATCATTGATCCATCTAGAGTCAGAGTGATGCCATTTGCTGTAGTTCCCAATCAACTGATTATAGCGTTGATCTGTAGCAATCGTCTTCAGGTGGTTTAGCTATTGCTGGTCTCTGCCAACTCCCCAGCCATGAACACACGCCACTGCTTCTCAACACAGACCGGGCCATTGTTCAACAGCCACAGGCCTGGTTATATTGTGCCCAGGGAGAACCAGGGCCCCAGAGAGTGTGTGGTGGGGAGTAGGGGGTGGGGAGAAGAGAAGATGATTGAAAACCTCGCTAAACACCAGTTAAAAACATTGAGATATTGTGATGCGCAGGAGTGATCTGCCGCTGACCTTCAGTAACAATCAGACCCGGTCCCTGAGGTCTGCGGTCTGGTCAGGATTGATATCTCGTCTGCACCGTGAACGATCAATGAACTCTGAATCATTCAATGAAGGAAACTGACGTCTGGCCAGCAAAATGTACAAACAGCTCCTGTACACAGCGAGCGAGTGAGTGAGCGAGCGGACCAGAGTCTAATTGCTGCTGGGCTCTGTTGGCTCGCTTGCTATTGAAGCTTTGAATACCAGCATCTACCCTATCCCCCCCCCCACCATCCTCCCCCCCACCCCACCCCCACCAACCCCCTCCTCCCCCCCCCCCTCCCCCCACCTCCAGTGACAGGACCTCCAACCTGCAGAACCAGAGCCCGTGTGATGTGTATAATAAATGGGAGGCGGTGGGAGAAGTGCTGAATGGAAGCCAGGCACTTATGAAAGACGGCAGGAGGGAGAGGGGGGGAGAGAGAGAGAGGGAGAAAAAAATGAGCAGATCTGCTTCGAGTTTGTATCCCTCCCCCCCACTCCCTCCCTCCCTCCCTCCCTCCCTGCCGGCTGAAAGGCACGGGAATAAGAGAACAAACACTTCCATGCTTTGTGGCTGTGTGTTGCCTGCCCCCCCCCCAACCACTCACAGTCCCCCCCACCCTACCAACTACATCTTCTAGGCTGGCAGCCAACAACCTCCCAGCCACCCCCCGCCTGAGCTGCACACACTGAGAATACAGGAGTAACACACCGCATTGGCAGGGAATACTCGAAGCCCGAACCTTCCCCCCCCCCCCCCGTCTCCTCCCAAAGCTCTGAGAGGCCGGAGCAGACAGCGATCCTCTGGTCCTTGGGGTCAGAGGGAGGGTTGGGCCTCGGGACCCACCTGGAGCTGGGCTCAGGGTTCCTCGAGGGCTGGGAGCCACGAGTCTCAGCTGGAAGTGAAGCCCGGATTTCCAAAGAGCAGCGCGCAACACGTCAGAGCCCTCGCTTCGGAGAGGGAGACAGCGAGAGGGGGAGAGAGAGAGAGCGAGAGGGAGAGAGAGAGAGAGAGAGAGAGAGAGAGATCCCATTCTTCTACCTTCGTCAAGGACGCAGCCCGTTACCTAGCTACGGCTGAAAGGATTTAGTTTTGAATACAGACCACCCAATGTTAGTAATTGTAAAGCCTTTCTGAAAGGCGGAATTTAATTATTTGGAGCCTGGCAGCGAATTACACCGTGAATTCAGATCAAGGATTCCCACTGCCCGGCCGAGACTCTGGACAAAACGGGCAGATGAGTTAGCACCGCTTCACGTGTGCGTATAGAGACACACGGGGGCCACTATTCCCCCCAGCCCCCCCTCCCTAACAGGGCAGTGTCTCAGGCCCGGGACAGACTGGGAAAGGACGGGACAAGACGTGATAAGGCGTTGTATCAAATGCAGGGATGATTTCTATTACCGCGACAACAACTCTGATTTGTACTATTATTGTGATTACTACATTCCCTTGATCTGCAGCAAGACACCGGTTGGGATTTGGAGCCAGAGACCGGCTTCGCGGCTGTGTCTGATGCGGGTTCAAATCAACCAGATTCACGTAAAAATAATAAACCTAATAATCATTTATTTAATAATAATATTAATAACTCATCGGTTCTGGGCTCCCCACGATTCCCGAACCCAGCCTGAACGTAACCAAAAGCTACTGAGATGCCCTTCTCAATGGGCCTGATCAGAATGACTCTAGGGGAGAGGAGGGGAGAGGAGGGGAGAGGAGGGGAGGGAGGGAGGGGGATCTACTGGGGGCTATAAAAAGGACAAAAAAATAAGCTTACGTCATTTATTTTCCTTCATTTCCAGCAGGAGAGGTTTGAACAAAACAAACTCCCTCTGGTCTTCCAATTCCCTTTCAACGTTTAGAGTATTTCCACCCAATAATGGAGCAACAAGGGCTACAGCAAAATACCTCAACCACCCGAGAGGCCGACCGTGGCAAACCCCATTGTTTGGCTGAAGAATAACCATTTACTCCTGACTGAAGTCTGACTGAATAGATTCCTGATGATCTGCACTGACATCTCCGACTTGGGCCAAATCGTGAACAGCAAAACAGGATGTGGAAACTTGTACCGCCCGTAGAGTGAATATCGAGGGGGGTGTGTGTGTGTGTTGGGGGGGGAGGAGGGGGGTAGAGGAAGAGAGTGTTCGTGGGTGGGGGGGGGGGCAAAGGAATAGTGTGTGTGGGGAGGGGAGGGGGAGAAGGTATGTGTGCATGTGTGGGGAAAGTGTGTGTGTGTGGGGGTAGACAGTGTGCGTGCGTGCGTGTTGGGGGGGGAGAATGTGTATGTGTGTGGGGAGTGTGGGGTGGTGGGGAGAGAGAAGGGAGAGAAACAGGACAGGAAATATGCTGAAGAAAAGGCGATTCACAAACACAGAAACAAATTGTATGTGGAGCGCGCCTTTCAGGTCAGGAAGACATCCAGACACAGTGACAAACAAATCAAGGTTTGGCTTTCCTCAGTGACAATGTCAGACAGCTAGTCACTGAGCAAAACCATTCAGACCAGGGAGTCAGGTTTCCGGGTTGTTTTGTGCCAGTGTATCATGGTTCACAAGTAGTCCTGGGGTGAGAGGGCAAATCATCAACCATGGGGAATCTCTCCTTCTCCTCAAACGCTGCATTCGCCCACAAAACATACAGTCGATTCACTTTGCGGTGGACTGTGTGAAGCGCTCTGGGGCGCTACATGAAATGCAAGGATTATTACGATGAGCTCCCGGCAGCACAAACAACTTTTGAAAGACAGGTGGACGGTTACTTGGGGAGGACGGGTTTGCGGGGTTATGGGGAGAGAGAGAGAGAGTGCCGGGGAGTGGGATTGACTTTGAATAGTTCTTTTCAAAGACCCGACACAGACAGTCTCGGTGGCCTCCCTTTTGTGCCGAGGAATCCTATGACTCTGTGAAACAACGCAGACTGATATGGAAGAGCTATTCGCTAAACTTGAGATTAAAAGGCTGGTTTACCGGAATCACCGATTCTCATATTTCATTCAGATTTTAATCCCCAAGCAGGGGACAAAAAACAATTCCGGCCAGCCGTCAATCATGTTGGTCGTACACAGAGGGAGAAGTCAGAGGATCCTGCGGAATAATCACTCCTTAAACCTCCTCGGCAGACGAAAGGGACACCTGAGACCCAGAATAAGCTTCTCAAGCCTCAGCTCATGTTCTCGTACAGAGCAGGAACGAGATTTGTAACGTAAGTCACCCCGCATCCTCCCTGACTGTGGCCCTGTACGCATCGCCCAGGCATTTCAATCAGCACCAACTCACCACAGCGAATTACAATGATTAAATAATCCTTGCATTGGATATGGGGCTTTTCATGTCTTCGAGACGTCCCAAAGCGTTTCGCAGAATACACTGTAAAGTGAATTGGCTGTATATGTTTGTGGGTGAAACGCGGCAGCCGATTGCGCACAGCGGCGTCCCCACAAACAGACGTGAATTGAAATGACCAATTGTATTATCCTGGTTATTTTTTGGAGGGATTATTATTTGGCGTAAGTGTGCGGTAAGGAAACTTGCCCAAGGCTTCGCCCTGACCTGCCTGGATTTGAACACAATCCGCAGACATCAGGTATATCAACCAGCCCCTTGCACAGCTCCCGACGGCTGAGACAACGTCACACGAAGAGCTAAGCGCTCAGTGCTTTTCCTCCTTTCTCAGTCGATGTCCTGAAACCACCCTCTCAACCCTCTCTCCCCAAACCAGTTCCATCCCCAGCACCACCCCCCACCCCCACTCTCCCCCCCCCTCAATCTGGCACCTCACCCCAACCCCGTCAAGCTCTCTGAGAGACTGCCCTGAGGGAGGGACGCTCTATAAATCCAAGTTGCTCTGGTCCAGATCGTCATTCTTCAAACACGGAAGATCAAAGCAACCTTTGACAACAGAAGCATTTTTTGAGAAAGAAAACCCAGCGTTAACGCCCGCAAAAAAAACAGGGCAGAACAAAGGAAGCTACAACCCAATGGATACGATACTCAGCGTCACTGGCAATAAGGAGCTGAGCCGAGGCAAGTTAACAAGGCTCGCAGTTCAAAAAGGGGTAGAAACAATAAATCAGCTCACAACAGAGAGACCGGCATAAAGCACAGCGAGAAGGGCAGAGCTGAACGCCATTTGCCATTGTAAACGGATCATTCATTCCACCCACCACGAGAGCTCAGTGTGCCAACAGTCTCTCTCGTGGGCTTTAACCCGGCATCGGTCGGGAGTGGAGGGAGTTTCTCTACCCCCCCCACCCCCCTCCTCCCACACCCCACCCACCTCCGATAGCCTGGCTGACAATCTCCATCATTAAAAAAAATAAATGTAACAAGTCACTCACTCATTTTCTTGGCTGTTTGTGGGACATTTGTGGAGAGATAACCGTTAGCGCAATATTTGGAGAGACATGGAGCAGGGGAGGGTAATTGGGAGTTTTGGGAGCACGCGGAACAGGCTCGAGGGGCTGAATGGCCCCATTGGAACGTCGGTTTAGACTACATGGGTCCAAGTCCCAACGTGGGGCTCGAATCCGCAAACTCCTGACTCAGGGATGAGTGCGCTACCCACTGAGCCCGGGCTGAGGCGCGGGGCAGTCGATGGGACGCAGACACTGAGGCCGGTACCTGTCAGGTGAGCTTCCATCGGTGAGACTTTGCACTTCTTGAAGAATTCGTCGGTGTCTGGGTCGACCACCAGGAGGTTGGTCTGGTCACCTCCGCCTTTGATGGCCGTCACCACGTCCGAATGCTGCTTCCCTTCCATGCTCACGCCGTTCACCTGCGGCAGAGGAGAGAGGTCAGCCACGCCAACCGTCACAACAACAACAACAACAGGTTGGAGGGGGTGGAGGACGGAGGTAAGAGGGCGGCCGAAGGCGCGGTCAAAGAGGAGGGCGTTGGGTTGGGTTTGGAAGGAGGAGACGAGGCGGAGGGACTGTTCTACAACCAACAACGAGTCCAATCTATATGGCGCCCTCCACGCGTTATATGGGGGTGGGGTTAGAGGGAATGAAGACGGCTTAGGTTTTGACTACACTACTAGCTTACACTATACAAACCACACACACACACACACGTTCGAACAGTGTCTCATTGTACTGCAGTTTTACCAAATAATCCACCGGAGGAGCAGGACAAGGTTTGAAATCCAAAGCTAGACAGTGTGAGACGTACGCACCTCCACAATCCTGTCCTGTGGCAGCAGCCCTGCGCGCTCGGCAGGGGACTCACTGTCCACGGCTCGGATGAACTGTCCGGCCTTGGACTTCTCGCTGTGCAGGTTGAAGCCGTAGCCATTGGAGCCTTTCTTCATGCGACACAGACGAGGGCGAAGCTCCATCTGTACCTCTGATGATTCCTGAAACAGGCAGACGTTCAGAGTTACGAGAGAGACACACACACACACACACAGAATGAGGAGAGACACACACACAATGAGGAGAGAGACACACACACACACAATGAGGAGAAACACACACACACAATGAGGAGAGAGACACACAGACACACACAGAATCAGGAGAGACACGCGCACAAACACGCAGCCCAGCAGCCAGGCTTCCTCTCTGGGAAACACCCGGCCACAAACAGCCAGCTATTCATGTCACTGAACCTTCAATGCAATAGCTGCTCACTCACTCCCAGGCTTCCGAGCGCACCGTTTGGTACTCTCTCGGAGGCGCTCACACATCCTGTTTCTCCTGGGTTACCATGGCTGCCACACACTCACTCACCTCGCCCGCGCATAACGCAGGGCATTCCTCGAAAGTTTTTCCTCAAAATCCTTACATCAAACAAACAAACAAACAAACAAAACCTGGCAACACATCTGCGGAGGACAACACAGGAGAGTCTGGCAGATGTAGCAGTTTACCCGATGGTTGAACTGATCAGTTTCCTTCCACTCCCTCACTGAGCAGACTGGCCCAGTGAGACGTCGAGGACGACATCAGGACGCAGGAAGCGAGTATTGACACACGCATTGTAGCCGCTTTGTGCTGTGTGCGTGTGTGTGTATCTATCTATACACACACGGTATATATATATATATATATATCTATATATCTATAGATTGTGAAGCAGAGAGCAACTGTCACCTTTCAAGCTCAGAGACGAGACAGACCCAAAGCTGAACTCCCGGCCTCAGCCTTCCCCACCCTCACGCTCTCTCGCTCTCTCGCTCTCTCGCTCTCGACAGATCAGCAATCTGTGCGAGAGCTTTCCTCCGCTCTCCACTCCGCGCAACGTGTGACCGACCGCGCTCTGGCTGCAGCTGCGGCTTCACACGCAGAGAAATCACAAGCGGGTACGGGGAGAGGGAGGGGGAGGGGAGGGGGAGGGGAGGGGAGGGGGAGTGATGGGGAGAGGGGGAAGGGGAGGGGGAGTGATGGGGAGAGGGAGAGGGGGAGGGGGAGGGGGGAGAGGGAGGGGAGGGGGAGTGATGGGGAGAGGGGGAGGGGGAGGGGGTGTGACGGGGAGTCCACCCCGCAGCCCCTTGGCCTCACTCCCACCCTTGCCTCCTTCAAGGCACATCTCAAGACCCTTCTCTTCGACTGCAGTTTCTCCGCTCCCACCTTATGGAATGCCATCCCTCAATCCCTCTGTTTCGTCTCTTCCCTTTCCTCTTTCAAGGCCGGTTTGAAGACTTTCCTCTTCGATCGTGCCTTTTGTTTCACCCCGAACTCTTTTACCTCCCCTTCGTGTTTCACCCCTTCCCAAACACTCCCCTCCCTGCTCGGGTCACACGGCTCTTGTTTAGCGCCTTGGGACGTCCTCCCGACGTGAAAGGCGCTCTATAAATGTAAATTGTTGTTGTTGTTGCACCTTTGGCTACTCTTCTATGCCTGCCCTCCCTTCCCCTCCCCTCCCCTCCCTTCCCCTCCCCTCCCCTCCCTTCCCCTCCCCTCCCCTCCCTTCCCCTCCCCTCGTGCCTGATCCCAATCCCCAGCTCGGCTGCAGATTGTTGACTGTTCAACGCCTTAGGACATCCTCCGGACGCGAAAGGCGCCGTGTCAATGTAATGTGTTGCAGTTTGAGAAGTGACTGTAGTCACTGAAGCTTGAGTGTCTGCGGTTTGTCTGCTGTCTCTCAGCGTTGTCAGTGAGACAATCGCAGAATAAACACTTTCCGCTCCACGCTGCCATTTCTAAACTCATGCCGTTTGCTCTTCCCCCGAGAGAACAGGACACACTGTTCTCGTGCAAGTGTAATTACCGAGAGAGAGTATTTACAAGACATTGTTTGCCTCCCTCCCTATGACAGCGCTGGCTCAGAACTTCCGATGGCTGAGGCCGATAACCCTCCGAGTCTCAACGCCTGAAAGCTTGGCATCCGTCAGGAAGGTCGGGGCTGACAGCCACCGAGAGAGCAGACGCTTTGATGAGGAACATGGAGAAGCCACTAAAGGTAGGGCTGTACATTGGGAACTTTGGTTTGGATCGCTTAACGAGAACTTAATTTCTCATTAAAGCTAAGTCACGTTCCTCGGAACAAGGGCAAACAGAACCTTTTCTTCCGCATTATTGATTTTTCTGGGTGCGTGTGTGGACATGAATCAGGCCAGGGCTTGCTGAGCGGGTGGGTTGGTAAGGCTTTGAACAGGTCACGCAGGGGCAAGATCGTGGAGGCTTTAAACCGTGAGGATCTTGAAGAGATGTGGACCCAGGTGAGGGTGGGGGAAAATCGGGGGAGTCTCGATCACAACGAGCCTCAAGCCACTGCTGAGAAAAACATGTCGATTAAGAAGCACGTGGGAAAATGCCAAGAAAAACACTGTGTGCGCAGAGTGTGTAAATAGATTCCTTCCTACACGAGCACCGCACATGACCAACAGACGCTGATGGACCCAGAGAGAAATGCTCAGGAATCGCCCCTCCCCCCCTCACAAATGGGTTACATAAATATAAACCAGGATCAGAAATCTGGACGTAGATCTTTTGTTCGTTCCTTCCTCCCTCTCTCTCTCTCTCTCTCTCTTTCCCTTCCGGCTGCCTGCACTTATCTCAATAACAACAGGCGAGGCAAACAACGATCCACATTTTCAATCAATGCTAACACACACACACACCCGACAAGGAAGTGAGAAAACACAGGCCACGTTAACGGAGCCACTTCTGCTTCCTCCCTCCTCTGTGACCACCGGCCGCGTCCATCCATTAGGAAGAGGCCAATGCGCGGAGGAGAATTTCAAAGCACCAGTCGCATAACTGTTGACTCTCCTCAGCTTTCTGTGCCTGTGTATTTGGAATCATTCATTTACTTGACCTTGTACCAAGTACCCGGTGTTACAAATTGCTTCTCGGCACAGGGCCAGATACACTGGTTCAGTCTGGATCCCATCTTTGTATCGTCTCCCACATTCGTCTCACATTGAACCAGACAGAAGGATGCGAGTTGAGTTGACTTGAGGCCTGAGCACATTCGCCTGGTACACCACTACAGCCTCGCCTCAAATGAGCCGTCCATCAGAATATTGACATCCTTTACCCCCAAAAGGAAAACGAAATAAACTGCATCCTTCCGTTCGATGCGGCGCTAGATTGTCAAAACATCCCCAAAGTGCTTCGCAACAACTGTGAGGTGTAGTGACTGTGACGGGGCTCCCCCCCACCAGCGCTGCTCTGGGCTGGTTACAGACTGAGTTACGGTGAACGTTTCGATCTGGTAACAGGGCAAGTGATTGAGACCAGACTACGAATCGTTGTCCACAACCTAGTGGATTAAGGCAAGGCTTGCAGGTCACACTGTTCCAGTGGCTTTATTGGAGCTGGTCCTTCAGTCCACAAGACCATGGATAAGCCAAGTCATCTGCTCTCTGTAAACATTGCCTTGAAGGTGTGCCAGTCAGGACTTAATACTGGAGCTGGAAACTGCGAACCCACAATGACTGATATTCTTTCCTATGACGGAGGGAGGGTGGACGGTGATTGAATTGCTGGGCTCAATAAAACACTGAATCATAGCATCTTACAGACGGGAGGCCATTCAGCCCATTGTGCCCGTGCCAGCTGTTTGAAGGAGCCACCAGCTCGTCTCTCTTCCCCTTATTTACCCCCATGGCCCTAACATGTCAAAAGCTTCATGAAGACTATCCAGTCTGAACGTGCTAAGGCCAGACCATTGTGATGCTTCCAAACAGGATAAAAAAAAAGCCATCGGGGTCGGTCACTTCAAAAGAAACATTCGGCTGGATGAGTGGAGCCTTTGAATTGAGTGCACAAAACTCTGGGCAGAAAGACAAGAGTTTGATGAATGTGGCTCAAATTAAAGGCGGCTCTTGGCTGGGAGGTCTCCATCCTTATCAACGTTGAGGAATTCGAAGGATGCGGAGTGTGAATGTTTTTTTTAAAAAAAAGATTGACAGCAACCGTGAAGATAGAGGTTTCACGGATAAACTCTTGGCCCCCGCAACCCCGGCAGCTTACACCGGCCGAGTTGGGTTCAGTGTGCAGTCCGGCAATCGCATATCCAACGTCAATCGGAGGGCAACAACACAAGGTCATGAAAGGTACAGCTCGGGAGTAAAGCAAAACACAGAAAGAACGAAGCCACAGTCACACCTCTGAAGGAAAACAGTTTGCCACAAGAAAGTTGGTGAGCAGAGTAGGTTAAAAAGAATGAAAGTTGGTGCAAAGTAACTCGATACATACAAGCAATCAGCAACGCTGATTAGAATGATATCATTATGAATTCAGAATTATAATAAATCCTCACATTGGATACATTTGATCCGGTGACTTTTTCGCGTTGGAAAGACGTCTCAAAACGCCTCCCTGGATATAGTGAAGTGACTGTGATGGCTACAAACACATTCACACCACTGTCTATGGAAAGCTCGACCAGCTTCCCCGCTACGTGTGTATATACAGCCCCAACCACCTCAATAGTTACCCCACAACAGCAACCGGGGAGATAATGACAGGTTAGGGTACAACGTCAGCAGAAGCGAGGCCCTCACTCTGCTTTACGTGCCAGTTCACGGTCAGCATTGTGCTCTGCAGAGTGTCGCAAGACCCACCCATGAAAGAGGCTGCGAAAAGGAAACATTCTTGGAAAGAGCAGTGGGTGAGTCATTGTTGTGCAATACATCCTGCCTGTTCCAATTAACACTGACCACTGACATTACGCTGCGCTTGTTGATGCACAGAATAAGCTTAGGAAACTTTCCACCGGTGACAACCGCTTGCCCGGATGATTGGGCTCTCGTTTCAGACCATCGCTCGCGAGCTTTCCAGCAGGAGTCAGACAGGGACGGAGAGGACGACGAAGACGGCAACAACAACAACAACAACAGCAAAATCGCTGAAAGGACGTCAAGTGGGTGGAGATAGATCTCTCTCTCACTCTTGTGGGCAAGCCAGGGTGCCAATTGTTGAGCAGAGAGCAGTGGGACGCTGCTGTGCGCAATTGGCTGCCAGGTTTCGCCCATAAAACACACAGTCGATGCGCTTTAGTAATAATAATCTTCGCGTTTGCTATGGTGCCTCATCACGCCTTCTACCTAGTAGACGTCTCAAAGCGCTTCGCGGAATATACTGTGACTGTGAATTGACGGCCACGAGGGAGACGGCAGATTTGTTTCGCTCTGTTCCAAGGCCCAGCGAGAGTGGCGAGGCAAGCTAATGCAAAGTTCAGTTCTTTCACCCCATGTTTTGGCCAACGAGTGGCCTCTGTTTAATAATAAAATAACCCGTGCATTTGATGTAGCCCCTCATCGCGTCAAGAGATTAAACCTCACGCAAGTTGTATCAGCTGGGAAGTTGCATTTAATCATAATAATCCTTGCATTTGATGCAGTTGCCTTATCACTTCTTCGAGGCAACAACAACAAAAACAAGCACGTTACATTTATATAGTGCCTTCTACGTCGGGAGGACATAGGTTACACTAACCCTTCCCTCTGTAGTCACAGCAACAGTAACCGCACTGCAATCAGCGCCTTGGGATGTCCTCCCGAACGAACAGGCGCTCTGCAAATGTAACCTTGTTGTTGGTGTGACCCAACCACATAGAAACCCCACAAATATTCAAACCCCAATGAACGTCCCAATGGTTAATCTCGCCGGATTAGTTGGCCATCCGGACGTGGGCAAGTGTTGGCATTTTTACGTATCCGCGTCGAGCCAAGTTGTCTGTGTGCTCTGCGACCCATTAATCAAGCATTAGTGAGTGAGCGAGCAGCGTCGCTCAGCAGCTTTTGCTGCCAGGTGAGTGAAGGGAGCACAAATCAATCGGGCTGGTCACCGGGCAAGGAACCCAGAGTAGTTTCCTCCCAGCCTGTACTCTGGTCTGCAGTTTGCCCATCGCCACGGCTTCCATCCTAGGCCGGTTGAGAACAGCGACGGGCTAGGCTGGTGTCGGCAAAGCCGTGTACCACCCGCAACCAAGGTTGAAAAGAGTGACAGAGAAACAAGGCAAACAATGGGTATGTTTAGATCAGGCGCACACTAAACGCACGCTTGATGTACATGTATACATACACACACACACACCTATGTGTACACACAATATATATTTTGGGGATTATATAAATACAACACATCCCCCATCATATTACAACACGCATGTATACATGGCCACGGACTTGGCAATATTGTCAGGACGCCGGACGTGGGGGGCGGGGGGGGAGGTAGGGGGGAGGGGGTTCAGGTCAGATCGGTTGGTTATCAGAGGAGAGGAGCCACACCTACTTCATTGTCAGGATTGCTCTGGTATAAATCACGTCTGGCACTAACTCTAAGCTTGAAGTGAAACAGACTGCCACATCAGACAGGGCACCTGGAACCCCACTGGTCTCTCCCAGTCTCCTCACTGGCGGCCCATTCATTTATTCATTCATTCGCCTCCACTAAAATCAGCCTCACCTCACTCCACTTTACAGTAAATCCCGCGACCTGATAAGGCACGATAGCAAATGCAAGAGTTATTATTAGTACTATTATTTTAACAAAGCACAAAGAGATGGCGGTTTGCAGATCACTGTTGAACCACTTTGTCCACTAAAAAAACCCATTAAACTCCACACTTCCTCCCAACGCCTCCCCGCCCCCCCCACCCACCACCACCACCACCATCGCCTCATTCCCACCTCCCTCTGAAGTCAACTGCACTGAATTAAGGAGTCAGATGAACCCTCCCTTCGAGACCTTATGTACATTGTTCTCCCACAATCACTGTGTCAGATAAGGATCAGGAGGTTTCTGCACTAGTGGAAAGAAAGGTTTCTTTATAAAAAGCTTTTGTAGGGAAAGAACCTAATAAATCAGGCACCTAATAAATCCCAATTCAATGCTATAAAGGACCTTTCATTTGTAGCCAGCTCGAAGCCAGAGCTTTTGGCATCAGGGAACAAATATCTTCAACGCATCAAGAACCAGCCACCCTGTCACCAAACTATAGATCAGAAGTTATTGCCTAAGGTACAGTATTTACATTTCACCAAACAGCTATCATCATGTCCATCGTGATTTGGGCAAAGCCGTGGTAAGACAGGCAAAGTCACATACAGTGTCTTGGTTAGTAAAGAGGAAAACAATGCCTACTCGAGGAGAGGGAATCGAGGGGTGCAGGAAAGGGAGGAGGGATACACTCTGGTGCGGGCTGTATGTAGGACCACCTTTGAGGATTTGAACTGTTGTTTCCCGTCGATGGTAACAAGACTAACTCCTCTCGACATCCAGGTTCACAGTAAACATACACACACACACACACACACACAGAGAGAGCTGGGAGTTTGTGTAATGCTTTGCCTTAGTGACCGAGGTGATGTGAGCTTGGGAAATCTCACAACAGCTCTCAGCAGGTTTGAACACCCAGCAGAAAAGTGCCCTTGATTCAAGCCGGCAGACTGAGGCAATAAAACCAATCACATGACGGTGCATTGGGAGATTTACAGCGCTGTTGTAAAGGCAACTTGACAACTTGAACCCAGGAGTTTCAGGGACTGGAAAAAATTGCCAACACCAAGCGCCCGAGAGAGAGGAATGCCACCAGGAACCGAGCCTGGAATCAATTAAACCTGATCTCGGCCGACACTCACTCCCCCATAAGGCCAGTCCGGCTGCCCTAATGTTACCCTGTGTGTAAAGACGACCTGTCTCAAGACCTTGCTCTTCGACCGTCCACCGTCTCAGAGGAATGCATGACGCAGCAGAGTATACAACCACACCCGGGACCTTTGCACCGCGTGTCCGAGAGACGCTGCGTTTCGTCAGATGTGCAAAAGGTTGCTCACAAGACACAGCGCTTCGAAATGCTACCTCTGCACAAACCGACCGATCGCAGGAACTCCCAGAAATTCTGACCCGGCGTCGAGACATGCGATCCCCACTCACCAAAGTCCCTCAGAGCAGAACCCTGCGCATCCATTCCAAGCATCTGGAACCCTACCCCCCCCCCCCCCGCGCGAGGGGAGCTATACAAATGGAAGTTGTTGTTGTTGTTGTTTGTTGAAGGCTTTAGCCAGAGTCGGGGATATTCACAAGGGTGAAAAAGGGCAAACCATTGCATTTGGCGCAGCAGCTTTTCACGCCGGGACGATGTCCCAAAGTGCTTCGCGGGATTTACCGTGAAAGTGTAGCGACTGTACATTTCTTAACACGGTCCCTCGGCGCCTGCGCTGTCCTGTGCACGGCACTGTCTTGCATGCGATTATGCAACTTTGATTAGTAACTTATTCGTTGAATCATTTCATGCCACAGTTTTTAAAACCAAACAAAGGTTACATTAATCATTGTGCCTGCTGAAGGCAGGGTGGTGGTGGTGCCAATGGCTGCTCACTATCTCGCTGTCGCACACACAGGGAAAAACTGGAAGAGTGAAGAGTGAGGCAATCTCGTCCAAAAGCCCCAGGTCCGTTTGAAGTCACCTCAGCCCCGGGGCGTTCAGCTTTCCAGTGTTTCGCTTGGAAATCCCCAAAACAGACTCCAGATTAAGTGGCAGGAAGGTTTATGTCATGTTTTGTACACAACTGATGGGTGGTTTAGTGTTCACACCTCACACTGCGCTGAGGATTATAGAGCGAGGGAGTCAAACAGATTTCACTCCTGTCCTGGGGAAGCTTCCTTTTTGATTTATCCAGTTCACCCTTTATTCCCCTCGTCTGGATGGCGTGAGGTTAGTGTTGGAAGCCTGTTTGTCAGCCTGGCTCAGTTGGCTGTACTCTCAGCTCTGCGTTGGCAGACAGTGGGTTGAAGTGCCAGCTGGGACTCTGAGCTGAGTCTCGCTGACACTCCAGTGCTGGCGGGGGAAGTGAGTGTCTCAGCAACATTACGCGGAATAACATTCTCCCCCTCTGAAGGGAATGTTTCGGGACAAGGCAAAGCGAGGAGGAGGCTCGCTCCATTAAACCGAGGTGACATCTGCCTGTTGGGGTGGATGGTAAAGATCCCACGGGTCGGTGTTACAAAAAAAAAAAAAAATCCAAGGGAGTTTCTCTTCCCCGGTGTCCTGGCCAACGAGATTCCCCCGAATAAAATCAGTCGCTCGCTTTGCGGCTACTTGTGGGGAGGTTGCCGTGTGCAAACCGCTTGTGAAGCGCTTTGAGACGTCTCGAAGATGTGACAAGGCGCTGTATCAAATACAAGGATTATTATTCGACTTTTTTTTATTTTAAATCATAGCATTATAAGCAGGGAGCTGGCGTGTCCTATCCCTGTATTCCTGCAAACCTGGAGTGAAGGGGTGTGGGGATAAGGCGGGCAGCGAGATTAAAAGAACCGTTTGCTCTGAGAGACATTGATGGGCTGAATGGCCTCCTCTCTGCTGTAGATGTTTACGATGGTTGACAACAGGGCAGTGATCACTGAGCGCTGTGCTGGACTTCATCTTAATCCCTGGGCTGGCCTGACTACCGACTGGGTGATTAAATACACGAGATGTCATTGCCATGTGCGTTCGTTCCAAGGGAGGTAATCTTTTCTATTCTTAGCTCCAACAGGTTAAAAATCCAGCATCACACAGCCTCGTGCAAACGCCCACAAATACACAGTGACCCAGAGTAGAGTCTCAATGGCGCTAAATAAGTGCAATTTTGTTGTTGTTGTTGTTTTCGGAAAGTACTAACGAAACAGCAGACAAAGGTGCAAACTGAGCAAACTTACCACAGTCACCAGTGTGAAGAGTCAGCAAACATCAGCCCCCGATCGTGGGCCAACGAGGCTGATTCAACAACAACAACAACGTGGATTTATATAGCACCTTTCACACTTGAGTAAATTACGCTATGAAAGGATTCAATAGAGTGGGCGTTAATAAGCAGTTTCCACTTGTTGGCGAGTGCAATCCCAGACATTATAATTACAAGACGCAGCTTTGGATCCAACAAGGAGTTTAGGAGGAACCTAGCCAATGCAGAGTGTGGTGTCAGTATGCTAAAAACAAAAGAATCAATGTATTTAAGAGGAAACTTAATACGTACATGAGCGAGAAGGGAATATATATATATTGATTATATATATATAAGTATATATAATTATAGGGGACTAGGATTGTAGGAGCCTCATGTGGAGTGAGAACACAAAGTTATTTGGGGAGAGAATTGGTCAGATGCCTTGGGATACAACACTGGGTTTAAACCACCCTGTCCCCACTCCCCACAACTTGCAATTTCCGTGGAAATTAGCCGTGGAATGACTCAATCCTTCATCCAAACCGCTCGCCTGATGTTCAGGCAAAACTGGACAAACGTCGGGGAAAGAAGATCACGAGCTTAAAGAGAGAAAAACCACCACAAGCTGTAGAGTAAGTGGGGGAATAAAGGGATAGCTTCACCGCTCCACATTATTGGTCTGGTCTGCAGAGTCGGTTTTGATACCAACTGGAATCGTTTGCTGTGTGTTTTATATCCATTTGCCTATTGTTCTGCGTTCTCATTTTTCAATGGCCCCAACAATCCAGGAGGGATATTGCTGTGGGAAGAATGGCATTTTGGGAACATCAGGAAGCACAGGGTGTGCTGCTTTTGGGAAGGTTTGGAGCCGATCAGGCTTCCCTTTGCACAAAAGACAATCGCTGACCCCACATTGACCACGCAGTAATAATGAACGAGGAAGGGAATCTGCATTCGCAGCTTTAAGGCGCTGGGTTTTGGAACACAATAAGATTCCCAACTCCTTTTTCCTGTCCCTACTTCTTGGAAAAGGTGCGCGCTTCCAAGAAGACGGGAGAGGAAGAGGATTAACCTTTCGAGTGCCGGATGTCCCTGACCCGAGACCTCCAAGCCTATCAGGGAGCTGCCTGGGACGAGTGGTTTGATCTACGGGCAGAGACAGGAGGAAATGAGCCTATTTTCACCGGAACAGAGAAAACTGAAGAGACGACCGGATGGAGATCTTTGGAATAACAAAGGGTTTTTGATAAAGAGTCAATGGGGAAAAAATGATCGCCACCGGCTGGTGAGTCGGTTACTAGAGGTCATCGCCTTGAGGGAGCGAGGAAGGGAGCGAAGGAATTTGAGAACACAACAACACGCGGATACGTACACAGAAAATTAGGTCATTTGGAAACGCCAGGCGGCTTCGGTGGAGCCAGAAACGGCCTGATGCACGCGCAGCACAGGAAGCGACACTGATGGCAACCCGAATGCGGGGGCAAGGGCAGTCTTCTTTGGCACGGGGAGTAAGCGCCCTAGCCGCTCAGGTGAGTCGGGATTAGATGCAGCCGTAATCACCGCGCCGTAACAAAGGCGTCCGGATGTACAAACACCGGGGTAAACAGCGATGCGCAGCCGTTCACTTGGGTAATCGAATACTCCCCGCCGACACCTCGAGAGTGCAGAGGTGCAGTTTTATCGCAAACCACACGCCGACACTTCTCGTGAGGAATGTTCGGCTCTGAGCTCAGGAATGCTCCCGGGCAGCTCAGGTCGTCAGGTGTGCGGCAGGTGACGGCATGTTTACTTCCCGTCACTCAGCTCCACGTCGCACAGTGGATGGGGTGGTGGGGGGGGGGGGGGGGTGGAAATCACTGCACGAGCAAAACAGCTCAGTTATCAGAGCGCTAGCCACCTCTGGTGAGGTCTGCCTGTCAACCGGGCTGGGCTGACGGAAGCCAAAGTGTTTAAAGCTAAACCAGCCAGCGATTGTCAGGACACAGTAGGGATTAAACAATGGGGTCCACCAGCTTCAATCGCATCTTCAGGCACTTCTGTTCACAAGTCTGAGGACTGTACACACCTGGACAAACTACTAATTGTGCTGAGGCCCACCCACAACTGCACAGATTCAGTGTTGGATATATACACACACACACACACATGTATATATCACATACAAACACACACACACACACACACACCTAGGCTGGCTGAAAGCTGCCTGAAGAGCTGGATGTTTCTTCACAACAATTTGCCCTCACAACCGTGATCAGGAGCCAGCCAGGTTATGTACATGTTGTAACAAGCCGTGCGGTGTGGTGACTCACACCACCGGAAAGAGGCACAGTCCAGGATTCCTCTAATCAATCCACTGTATTGCACACGCGTGGGGTTTGGTTAGGCAATCGTTCACCTGACTGGGATTTAAGAACGCAACTGGATGAGGGTATCTCACCGTATCCCACCAACAGCCCACAAACTGCCCCTGTTCTCCACCACTCCTTGATTCCAATTCCCACAGCACGGGTCAGGATTCCCGACTGTCCAGCGCCTTGGGATGTCCTCCCGACGTGAAGGGCGCTGTGTAGACGTCCGTCATTTGTTGTTGCGACCACATAACCCCCACCCTCGCCCGTCTCCATTGGCTCCCCATCCTCCAGAGGATCGAGTTCAAGATCCTCGTCCTCACCTACAAGGCCTTACACGGCCTTGCCCCGCCCTATTTAACCGATCTACTCTCCCCCTACACGCCCACCCGGACCCTCCGTTCAGCAGGACTTGGCCTGCTCCAAGCCCCCCGCCCGAACCGCCCCACCATCGGAGGCCGGGCCTTCAGTGTCTCCGCTCCCACCCTATGGAATGCCATCCCTCAATCCCTCCGTTTCGTCTCTTCCCTTTCCTCTTTCAAGGCCGATTTGAAGACTTTCCTCTTCGATCGTGCCTTTTGTTCCACCCCGAACTCTTTTACCTCCCCTTCGTGTTTCACCCCTTCCCAAACACTCCCCTCCCAGCTCGGGTCACACGCCTCTTGTTTAGCGCCTTGGGACGTCCTCCCGACGTGAAAGGCGCTCTATAAATGTAATTTGTTGTTGTTGTTGTTGCTGAGCGAGGGGGGTGAGGCTCGTGAGGCGACAGTGAACATTGGCCCGGCGCTGTGTGTTTATAACTGACATCAGAAACGCAAACGCACACCGCACGTCAGGAACCCAGACTGGGTGGCACCTGGTGTCGAGGTTTCTGTTAACAACGAATCTGCGCACCGACTGTACAAAGGTTGCGCGGACCTTTCTTTTTGAAGTGAAGGAAGCCTGAAGCTCGCAGGGCATTGCGTCTGGCAAAGAGCGGGTGGGGGTTTAAAAACAACAACGCACACAAGAAAAAAACAAGTCACGTGGTGAGCAAAGGTGCCAAATTCAACCTCAACTGAGAGTTCATTACTTGTCCCATTCTCAGTGAGAGGAGGGGGTGCGGGGGGGGAGATAAGTGGGGTCTCCTCAGACCTCAACGGCGTGATAAGCGCAAGGATCTTTATCGATTTATTTTCTTGCCTGATACAGACTAAACACCAGGCTCCCCCCCCCCACCCTGCCCATTTCCTCTCTTTCCCCACCCCCACACAATAATTTAGGTCATCTCAATAGCAGTTACAGGATACGCTGAGGTTCCCATCATTTACATGACAAGAGTCAAATCAGTCAGACATCTCTAACTCAGACATACACTCGGAGGAGGGGAAGTTATTACACAGAACTCTCCTGCGAGCCACATCGGCATTTTGCAGATACTGTAAAGCCAAACCTCAGTCTTACTAACGCAGCAGAGCAGCTGCTGATAAAGCTCGTGGGTTTTCATACCCTCATTTGGTATTTCCTTTATAGCACCTGGAGCCCTCATTACCCTGTAGCTGTCAAAGAGACCGAGAGAACGTAAACACAGCCTTTGGTAACAATTGGCCCACACACATTTCTGACTGTTCAGTAACTAGCTCTGCTATGCCCCATACAGACCTAACCCAATGAAGCTCTAAGAGCCTTGAGATGAAGTCTCTCTCTCATCAGTTAGTGTTAGTTAGCAACTCCCTATTCACCGGAAAAGCAGCCATAACTTTTCCCAAAGTCATGCGCTGACATGAACCAATAATTCTCAGAAAAACAGACATAATGGCAAATAACTCCACCTCCACCTTACCCTCTGTCCCTACCCCACTCAATCAATTAGCCACGTCCTCCACTCCACCCCCAACCCCTTAAACATTTAAAGACTGGGACACACGCAACAACAGATAAGCATTGAGAACAGGGAGGAACGAGGAGGGAATTAGTCAGATTGTGTGTTTACATTTCCACCGACTACCAAATTATGTCACTGGTCAGTTGTTCGATGACTGGACAATCCCATTGCTGTCAGGTACAACACCCCGATTGAAAGTCATGCGTCAGTATCAAGCTTATTCAAATTAGACTTCAGTCGATTGCACAACTAATAATGCAAGGACTGAAAGGCACTACTTTAGTCATCGAGATTCCTTGCGAAAGGATCTTCATATCACTTGGGTGGCATTCTGAGAAGTGGGTGTCGTCAGCCTTCAGATGAGAGATTAAAACGAGCAGATCAATTTGCCCCATTCAGGTAGGGAATAAAGATTCCGTGGCTCCAAATACTGTAGTAGTAACAATAGCAATAATCCTTGCATTTGATACAGCGCTTTTCAGATCTTCTAGACGTCTCAAAGCGCTTCTCAGCATATACTGTAAAGTGAGTTGATTGTATATTTGTGGGCAGACCGTGGCAGCCAACTCTGCTCAGCAGTGACCCACAAACAGTCATGGATTGAAGATGACCAATATATTATCACAACGCCGAGGGATTATTAGGTGTAAGGAAACTTGGCCAAGGTTTTGCACTGCCTGGAATCGAGCCCAGGTGTTTTGCTTGCAAAGTGAATGCTCTAACCACTGAGCGAAAAAGAGAAGGGGGAGTTTTTCTCTCTCTCTCTCTCTCCCCCAGTGTCCTGGCCAGCAATCCCCTAGATAACATTGGTCATTCACTTCATGACTGTTTGTGGGATAGCGCTGTGTACTGATGTACAAAAGACAACCTCACGCTCGTATCCTGTAAAGTAACTTTATAGTTGTATGGATTTGACGATGTGATGGACGGCGCTTAAATCAAACGCAGGAATTATTACTACAAGTGATAAATGGAGGGTGTGGGCTTTTTACCCAGTCCCCAACACCTTCTCCCCCCCCAATGAGATTCAAGTACTGTGCGCACCAGGAAGCTGAATTACCTCCCTTGTGCTTCCCGCCCCTGTTCCGCGCTCTCTCTCTATCCAAGGACAAAAACAAGACCGTCCCATCCCCAAACAGGAAATCAACTCCAATTTTCCACAGAGCGAAAACCCTCAGAGACTCGAACGTACCAATGTGTTTTTTTTTTACTGAAATCTCCATCGAGTTACTGATAAACAATAGGGTTGAAAAGTCCAAAGAGGTTCACAATACACAGTCCCCATGGCAGGTACAACCACCACACACACACACACACACACACACACACACACAGTAAGTCCAAACTTTGGTGACATTCAAGAAACGTAGTCTTTGTCCTCTCCATGCACAAAGACCACATTTTTGCCTTCACTGAGGCGTGAGAGAAGCAAGTGTTGTCATGAGCCTCCGCTCAGAGCTTTCTCCCAGCGTCGCTGTACACGACGGTGGCTGCCTTGGCCCGGGTCTGATTCCAACCCCCTTTACACAGCGTCGCTGGGCAACCAGAGGAGGATTCCTTATTCGCGACACAATTGAGCTGGGCAGAGACACGGCACTAATTAGTCTGGGAAACGAGGTCCGTTTCGAGGCCTTTCTCACTCGCTCAAGCTTGAAAGCCTGGGCAATGTCGAAACGGTCGCCTGAACAACGGCAACAACTTGTATTTATATAGCGCCCTTCACGCCGGACGGCGTCTCGGAGCCCTTGGGGACGCAGCACTGGAGAGAGCAGGCAGGCCCTCCCTCCCCCACAGCCAGCACATTCACTGCGAGACACTCGTCTGCCAGGCTTGGCAACGTATCACACAAAGTGTTCCTGAGCTGAGCAGCTCAAGAACACTTTGGCTTTGGCTACGTTGGATCCTTGGGTATTGCTGACTCGGATGCTCTAACCCACTGAGCACAACACTCAGCTTAACAGAAGACGTTTTGTTCTCCAAAGTCACCCGCCTTCAACCACCGAGAACCGCCGAGATTAAGATACAGCACGGGTTCGGCGAGAGGTAACTTGGGAGCCAATAATCTCCCCCCCCCCCCCCCCACCCCCCCACACTCCCCCCTCCCCACCCCCACTCCCACCTCCGACCCCGCCGCCAAACAATCAGAGTGAAACTGAAAGACAACGGGACAATGGGACTGTTTCGCTGCCCACACCCAATCCAGTCCCCAATGAGGACGGTGGGAAATAAGTTCAACACGACTCTGAAAAGAGTCTGCAACGTAAACGAAAATTCCCGAATAAGATACGTAGGGATACACCTTAGATGTGCTTCATATTTTCCAACATTTTGAAGAGAACTGAATGTCCTCAACACCACAATGTTCTTTTGTTGAGTCTCCGTTGGCTGCGTTCCCCACACTGAGAGACCTCCCCATAAAGGTCACCCAATGCTGGGAGCAGCAAAAATCAACTCCAGCTATAAATACATGGGGTGGAAGGAGCGACCAAAGTACTTTGTGAACAGAGGTCGAGCTTAAGGATCGGTCCTTTCACACAGATCCCTCCCCCAGCAACCAACAAACAAGGTGTGGAGGCTCTGATGGAACCCAGACTTTGTGTTTTACAAACGGCTTGAAACGATCGTGACCAGCGTTGTTTGGAGTTGTCGAGGTCTCAAAACTAGAATCCTAACTCTTTAGCACTTTTGGAATCATTTCCTTCCCTCGGACTTGGGCCACACTGTGGACCAGAAGCTGCGATTCTCTCTTCCATCCCGGCCTCGTCATAAAGACCCGGCTTTCTAGACGTTTCTGTCAAGCTGTCGCTGCGCAGACGCCTGTTTGCACTCAGGAAGCTGCGTGTGGTTTGGTTAAGGACACGTCTCGGCTCCGAGCGCGTCTACCAACCCAGCAAATGTGCGAGGGTTACTCGACTCTCTTTGTCAACCTTGTGGTTTTTATTTTTTTGAAACCAAAAAACGAGGCCGAGGAGGAAATGAACAGTAATTGCTTAACAGGCTTTGCTTCAGCAACAGTCAACCAATCCTACACAGAGAGTGGACCAACAAGTGGAATGGATGACTAGGGGGACAGGGTTCTGGGGGGAACTGGACAGACACTGGGGACGTTTGAAAACGAGCTTCAATGCTGAGTCGGGAGGACACAAGGGTTGGGTTCTCAAAGGGTGCCAACGGTTCAACGACCTTCACCTGAACCTCATTTGCGAAACTTGGATCAAACTGGGCGTCAGCCTTTCTCAGTTGGCGGCTCTCAGCAGAGACGGAAGGTTGTGGGTCCAACCCCCCCACATCAGAACTTTGAGCTCACAGACTAGGCTAGTGAGGGCTGCACACTGACTGAAAGAAAACATCAAACCTGCCATTATACCTGTGTGTGTGTGTGTGTCGGTTCGGGTGGATGTGAAAGATCCCTTGGCTCCGTTCGTCTTGGCCGGCAATAATCCTTGCATTTTGATATCGCGCTTTTCACGTCTTCTAGACGTCTCAAAAGCGCTTCACGAGTACACTGTAAAGTCAATTGACTGTATATTTGTGGGCGAAACGCCGCAGCCGATTGCGCGCAGCAGCGTCCCCCGCACAAACAGTCATCGATTTGAAACGATCAATTTAATACAGGTCTTTTTTTGAGGGATTATTATCAGGCGTGTGTGCGTGTGTGGAGTAAGAAAACTTGCCCAAGGTTTCGCCCACTGATCTGCCTGAATTCGAACACGGGTCTCACGCTTGCAAGGCGAGCGCTCTAACCACTGAGCCACAGGAGCTCCACAATCCTCCAGATACAACTGATCACTCCTTGAGACGTTGCAACGCGGAATAAACACAAGGGTTATCAGTGTTTGCTTAAAACAATATCGGGTAAACATCCATTATGGGAGGCAAAAAAAAAAAGCTAATATTTTAAATTCAACGCAACAACAGCACTAGTATCTGGATGATAGACTAAGTCACTCACTCGTCACCACTTGATCTGAAGTTAAGTCGTGTCCAGCAGCTCACACACAAGACTATTAACCCATTCGTTTACAGAAAGCACCGTTGAAGTTACCTGACAACAGCCCAGTCCGCCCCCCCTTCCTCCTCCTCCTCCTCCTCCTCCTCCTCCTCCTCCCCCCCCGCGCTGGTTAGTCTGGTGACCACAAAGGCGGCAGCAGAACCAGAGGTCTCTCCGGGGGCTTCCTGCCTCGCTCTCCGCCATTTACAGTGAACCTTTCACGTCACTGTGTCCCAGCGCCGCCGAACTCCCCGAGAGGCCAGATCCCGCCGCCAGACAGTCAAAGTACCACACGGGTACAGAGCGCTGATACCGGATGTCCCTGCCTCCCCGCAGCCGAGAGCGACAACACAACACACCATAGCAGGCGACTCGCTTCGTTTACCACAGGGATTCAGAGCCTCAGACGACTTCTACACCCTCCTCCCCCCCCCCCCCCCCCCCACCACCACCACCACCACCACACACACCCGCTCCGTCACCAACCAGGCTGCGAAATCAGGCACTCGGTTTCCATCCAGGACACAGAGCAATGAGAGCGATCACTGTGTTGTCAGTCTGGCTCGGCTGTTTACCTACTCGCCTCCCCCGTCCGTTTCATTGTCGCCTAGTGAGAAATTTGAACCGAGGGCCTGTTCGGGGACATTAAATGATCCTCATCGTGGCACTATTCGTGGTGAAGAAGAAGAAGAAGAAGAAGCAGAAAAAAAAATCGAGTTTCTTTCTCTCTGCCTCACAACCAATTCCCCCTCGAACAAAATGGATTCTTCAGTTTGTTGGGACGTTGCTGTGTGTAAATCGACCGCCGTGTTTGCCCACAAAATACACACATTCGATGTATTTATACACAATATCGGATTGCTATGAGATATTGTCGCTCACTAAACGGGGAGTCGCAGAAGTCCAGACCCGCTTCTCAGACATACGCCCGGATGCGCAGGAATCATTCAACAGCAACAAGGATCCTCCTCTCTGCCTGATCCACCCTCTCCTCCACACACCGAGGCCGGTCACTTACTGGAAAGTTCAACTTCCTCAGTGCAGTTTCGCCCACAAAATATACACTCAATTCGCTTTACAGTCTATTCTGTGATGTGCTTTGAGACGTCTAGTAGATGTGTTGAGGCATTACGTCAAATGCAAGGATTATTGTTGTTGTTATTATTATTATTATGGCCAGATCTGCGCTGAGAGAGTAGCGCAAATATGAATGTAGGTGATGAATGGGCTTAAGTCTCCTGGTTTTGGGGACAGGGACGGGGGGGGGAAAGGTGCCGAGAGGAATGAAAGAAAATCAAATTCAAGCAGAAAAACTGATGACTTTCCAAGGTCTCCCAGTTGGAAGCGGAGCTAATGGGAGATTGGGCAAGGACTGGTCGGGGTTAGATTGCAGGGCCTCCCACCCTTGGCTCCACAAACACCAACTGACAGAACATTGCCCAGGGAGAGATGACAGGGAGTAGAGTGACAGGATGGTGTGTGTGTGTGTGTGTCAGCGTACGCCCAAGACACAAGCATTCAGGAGTGTAGGAGAAGGGAAAGCTTAGGGTTCAGAAGTTCCTTGTAGCCTCAGCAGTGGAAAAGCACATGAACACCTCGGGGCTCGTGTGCAAAGTCAAAGTACGGCACAGTCTGTTAATAGTCAACAGCATCCGAAATTTAGAAGGCAAAAGTCAGCATCCTAAAGACACTTGAAGCACTTATCTCTTGAAATATTGCAACGCACACACAAAAACATCTCAAAACAATTCCCGTCGAGGACAAGGAATGTGGAGGGGAGGAGGGCAAGAAATTCAGTGCAGCTGGCCATTCAGTCAGTCTCGTTCCCACACACTTAAGAGATCATTTTGCTCTCCCTCCCTCTCTCTCTCCCCGTTTCACACCAACCAGGAAAGAGAATCCCTGGTGGCCTGTGTAATAACAATAATATAATAATAATAATCCTTGCATTTGATATAGCGCTTTTCACGTCTTCTAGAATAAACTGTAAAGTGAATTGACTGTGTATTCTGTGGACGAAGCGCGACAGCCGATTGCGCACAGCAGCGTCCCCTCCACAAACATTGTTTTTTTGGAGGGATTATTATCAGGCGTGTGTGTGTGTGTGTGCGTGTGTGTGTGTGTGTGTGTGTGGTGTGTGTGTGTGCGTGTGTGTGTGTGTGTGTGTGTGTGGTGTGTGTGTGTGCGTGTGTGCGTGTGTGTGGAGTAAGGAAACCTGCCCAGGGTTTGGCTCCTGACCTGCCGGGAATCGAACCCGGCCTCTCGCCTGTCAGATGAGTGCTCTAAACCACTGAGCTACAGAACACAGCTACCCCCTCCCCCCCTCCCCCCCCTCCCCCCCCTTTCGTGCCTATAACACCCCACCCTCCTGGCTATTAGGTTGACCTTCTGAAACCTCTTCGGCAGCGGCATTAACCTTTGGACTTTGGAAGCAGAACATCACCCGGGGAAAATAAAATGCGGTTTAAGCATTCGCGTGGGGGCCAGTCACACTCCAGGTCATTTCATCATCTCCATTAAAAGGATTAAAAGTTCTTAAAGTGATCAAAACCGCATTGAACTCTATTCCAAGCAACCTCATCCTAATCTGTTTACACTGACAGGTTTACACACAACATGGGATCATGTACAGATCCGTGCGAGGGAGAGATTAGCCGAGCGTTCACCTTTAGAGAGTTTTATCCCTCGCTCTCGGGTACAGGGTGGGGGTGGGGGAGAATGGGGGTAGAGTGGGAGGGGGGAGAGGGGGGGGGTGATTCAGCCTCTATTAAGGCGGTTATCAAGCTAATATAGGGTTTGCTTCGTCCGCACACAGGAAGGCCATGACTGAAATTGCAACTTGACCTTTAATACAGAGAGAGAGAGAGGCCCTGTGGTCACTGCAGAAAGCAACACAGCAGATATTCTATTTGGTGGAGAAAGAAGGGCTGGGAGGGGGGGGGGGGGGTGGGGAAGAGGATGGGAGCCAAGGCAGTGGGATGTGTGTGTGTGTGTGTGGGGGGGGGGGGGCTCCAGTTATCCGAGGAAACTTAAAAATGTATTAAAAAAAATAAAAGCGATTTTACTTTTTTTTAATTATTAACAGTGCAAATGTGTTATTATTGACAATATTATCCCTGAATTATTACAACAGGAATCCAGTCGTCGTCGTCGTCCCACCCCCCCACACACCCCCAGATCTCACTACTGCTAAACTTTCACATACACACCCACTTAACAGGAAACTAATCAGCAAGTCCCAGGGCTCTTCGAAGAGCAGCCTCAGAACAGCGGCTGGGGAGAGGATCTGGCTCTCACAGGAAGACACATCCTGCCGTGAGACTCTGAGCTCTGACCCCCCCCCCCCCCCTCAGGCAATAAAACAAACAGAGGGATAAACAGGGTTGAGAAGAGAACCGAGTGAGCTCCCAAACATGGAGTGTGTGTGTGGGGGGGGGGGGGGGGGGTTACTCTGCAGAACCCCTTCACTCCCGTGCGGCGTGAGTCCATTTCCTTTGGGTTTCAAAGTTTGCTAAAAGAACAAGACTCTGTAGGGACCAGGGATGGTTTGGTTTGACTTTTAGCTTCTCCCTCCTAACCCTTCTCTCCCTCCCTCCCCCCTCCTAGCCCTTCTCTTCCCCCCCCTCCTAACCCTTCTCTCCCCCCCCTCCTAACCCTTCTCTCCCTCCCTCCCCCTCCTAACTCTTCTCTCCCTCCCTCCCCCCTCCTAACTCTTCTCTCCCTCCCTCCCCCCTCCTAACCCTTCTCTCCCTCCCTCCCCCCCCCTAACCCTTCTCTCCCCCCCTCCTAACCCTTCTCTCCCTCCCCCCGACCCTCCCCCCCCCTCCCGGTGTGAAATGCGCTATACAAGTGCAATGTTGTTGACTATGGGAGCTCAAGGAGCTACACTGGCGCTCACACCGGGGGGGAGAGGGGACCACCGAGAAGCCACCGTCGGGTGGGGAGGGGGGGCAGTGGAGGGGAGGGGTGGCAGGGGGGGGAGGGGTGGCAGGGGAGGGAGGGGTGGCAGTGGAGGGGAGGGGTGGCAGTGGAGGGGAGGGGTGGCAGGGGGAGGGAGGGGTGGCAGGGGAGGGAGGGTGGGGGAGTGATCCAGATGGACCTCAGTGTCTTGTATCTCCTGGTGAGTTACCAGATGGTTATATGCTAGACGTGGAGGGGGGAGGGGGGCGCAATGCGGGCGGGTTTTTTTTTTTGGGGGGGGGCTTTGGCGACGAGGACACCGACCAACGGGGCGGAAACAAACCGTCTGCTCTCTGCAGGTCGAGCCCAGAGAGTGGCTGATCACCCCCCCCCCCCCCTCCCCTCCCCCCCCCCCCTCCCCTCCCCCACAGAGGTAATAGAAACTCAGTCCACGTCCAGCCTCGAACCCTCCTGATGACTCGACTCACAAATGGATGAAACTTAAACAAGAACAAGTTCAGTAAAACAGAGGGAGGGAAGCGGGGAGGGAGGGGAACGACTGTTTATTTTGTTTTGCAAGCATTTTGAGGCAGAATCTGTCCCTCTATTTGAAGTTCGGATGTCCCGGGGAGGTCGGACTTTCGTGTTTTTTCTTTTTTAATTATTATTTAAACAAAAAAAAAGGCTTTGAACCAGAAGTCTGCGATTGTTGTTTAGATTATAGTCTGTGCAGAGCCAGAGAGGAGGTGACCCACCGCTCAAAACCTGACCTATTCTTTCCTACAACCCACCCCCGCCGCGTTCGGCTTCAAAAGATCAGAACATTTGCCTCTCTCTCTCTCTCTCTCTCACACACACACACGCAAACACACACAGCTGGGCTGCGAATCAATACAGACCCACACAAAAACAATATGGTAGATTAAATAGAAAATACAGACGCCTCGGTTTATCGGCCGGGGGGGGGGGGGGGGTGGGGGGGGGGTTGTTTATCTGGTGCCAGAAGTGTAAACAATCAGAGCGTCACATTCAGGTCTTGACAAGATAATTAAGTGATCCGATTGGCAACGACAACATCATGAATTTTACATTTGCGCTCAGTAGCATCAGAGGAGAACAACGCCACCGACGATCACTGGAGTAAACATTTCCCTTCCTCCCCTCTCCCTCCCCCTTTCCCTCTCCCTCCCTCCCTCTCCCCCATCCACCAACACCCCCCTCCCCCCCCCCCAGTTTCCACCCGGCCTCCACCAAGGTGCCAACTCAAATCGAGGTGTGAGAATCTGATTTGACAAGAGACCATCTCTCGCCCAGCTCGGCGTCTGTAACTCCAACCTCTCCCCGCAAGATGTTCTGCTCTCACGTGGACACACTTTGATTATAATTTTTTTTGTGGGGGGGAGGGGGGGGGGGAGATGGAGAAGAGTACAATTCAGTACAACAACTTGTATGTGTTTAGTGCCCTCCACACCGGGCGGGCGGAGTGTCAGAGCGCGAGTTTGGACTGGGGTCTGTGATGAGGAGAGGAGAGGGGCGCTCTGGGACGCTATCCGGTGTGAGGTGGGTGGGGGGCGCTGTGTAAATGTGTGTAGTTGCTGAGATACCGGTTGGAGCAGAAATCTGCTCACTCGAGTACACACACACACACACACAGAGAGAGAGAGAGGCTCACAGCTGGTACCTTCTCGAGTCAAGTCAGGAGCCGCGTGGCTGACAATCAAACCAGTGATCTGAGCATATTGGGGACCCTGGCACACAAGGGGGGGCAACGAGGCGCTGGGCAGGCGAGCCCACCCCACACCCCCCCACCCCCGGTTTGATGTCTCTCCTCCCCCCGCCCCCCCCCTCCAAGGACCAGATCCGTGTGAGCAAACGCGAGCAAAGTTTGTAGAGATTTAGAGACACGTAGAGTCTTCACGTCAAGTACTAAGAGAGGACAACAACAAATGTGCCCTTATATAACCGCCTTACACGTCGGGAGGACGTCCCAAAGCGCTGATCAGTCAGTGCAGTACAACTCGTACACTTAATATTTCACGGTACCGGTCGTTCCTCGAGTATTTGTTAAAGTCGGGTCGAGTGAAATCGGATTTATCCCCAATCCATTACTTTTTAACGCGAAGAGAGACGCCGGGCAACCGACTCTCGGGTTTGTAAGTCGTGTTGGGACGCAGCTGGCGCCAGTTTCACTCGCTCTCGACACGTCCCCGTGAAACAAACGCAGGGTCATAAACTGATCCGATTTACATAAGGTTTAATCCTGCGAGGGTTTAGCTATCTCTCTCTCTCATCTCTCTCTCTGCTACTTTTCTCTGCTGCTTGTGGCGTGGGGTGGGGTGGGGGGGGGGGGGGGGGGGGGTCTGTGGTTAGAACCCTCGCCTTACAAAGCGCCGAGACCTGGGTTCGATTCCAGGGGCCAGAGTGAAACCTTGGGCAAGTTTCCTTACTCTCCACACACACACCGTCTGATAATAATCCCGAGAGAGAAACAAAGATAATAAATTGGCCATTTCAATCCACCACTGTGTGTGTGTGTGTGTGTGTGGA
>CM068760.1:1936715-1975408 GCA_035084275.1 Hydrolagus colliei
TAAACATCTCAAAACAATTCCCGTCGAGGACAAGGAATGTGGAGGGGAGGAGGGCAAGAAATTCAGTGCAGCTGGCCATTCAGTCAGTCTCGTTCCACACACTTAAGAGATCATTTTGCTCTCCCTCCCTCTCTCTCTCTCCCCGTTTCACACCAACCAGGAAAGAGAATCCCTGGTGGCCTGTGTAATAACAATAATATAATAATAATAATCCTTGCATTTGATATAGCGCTTTTCACGTCTTCTAGAATAAACTGTAAAGTGAATTGACTGTGTATTCTGTGGACGAAGCGCGACAGCCGATTGCGCACAGCAGCGTCCCTCCACAAACATTGTTTTTTTGGAGGGATTATTATCAGGCGTGTGTGTGTGTGTGTGCGTGTGTGTGTGTGTGTGTGTGTGTGGTGTGTGCTGTGTGTGTGTGTGTGTGGTGTGTGTGTGTGCGTGTGTGTGTGTGTGTGTGTGTGGTGTGTGTGTGTGCGTGTGTGTGTGTGTGTGTGGTGTGTGTGTGTGTGTGCGTGTGTGTGTGTGTGGAGTAAGGAAACCTGCCCAGGGTTTGGCTCCTGACCTGCCGGGAATCGAACCCGGCCTCTCGCCTGTCAGATGAGTGCTCTAAACCACTGAGCTACAGAACACAGCTACCCCCTCCCCCCCTCCCCCCCCTTTCGTGCCTATAACACCCCACCCTCCTGGCTATTAGGTTGACCTTCTGAAACCTCTTCGGCAGCGGCATTAACCTTTGGACTTTGGAAGCAGAACATCACCGGGGAAAATAAAATGCGGTTTAAGCATTCGCGTGGGGGCCAGTCACACTCCAGGTCATTTCATCATCTCCATTAAAAGGATTAAAAGTTCTTAAGTGATCAAAACCGCATTGAACTCTATTCCAAGCAACCTCATCCTAATCTGTTTACACTGACAGGTTTACACACAACATGGGATCATGTACAGATCCGTGCGAGGGGAGAGATTAGCCGAGCGTTCACCTTTAGAGAGTTTTATCCCTCGCTCTCGGGTACAGGGTGGGGGGGGGGGGGGGAGAATGGGGTAGAGTGGGAGGGGGGAGAGGGGGGGGGTGATTCAGCTCTATTAAGGCGGTTATCAAGCTAATATAGGGTTTGCTTCGTCCGCACACAGGAAGGCCATGACTGAAATTGCAACTTGACCTTTAATACAGAGAGAGAGAGAGGCCCTGTGGTCACTGCAGAAAGCAACACAGCAGATATTCTATTTGGTGGAGAAAGAAGGGCTGGGAGGGGGGGGGGGGGTGGGGAAGAGGATGGGAGCCAAGGCAGTGGGATGTGTGTGTGTGTGTGGGGGGGGGGGGGGCTCCAGTTATCCGAGGAAACTTAAAATGTATTAAAAAAAATAAAAGCGATTTTACTTTTTTTTAATTATTAACAGTGCAAATGTGTTATTATTGACAATATTATCCCTGAATTATTACAACAGGAATCCAGTCGTCGTCGTCGTCCCACCCCCCCCCACACACCCCCAGATCTCACTACTGCTAAACTTTCACATACACACCCACTTAACAGGAAACTAATCAGCAAGTCCCAGGGCTCTTCGAAGAGCAGCCTCAGAACAGCGGCTGGGGAGAGGATCTGGCTCTCACAGGAAGACACATCCTGCCGTGAGACTCTGAGCTCTGACCCCCCCCCCCCCCCCTCAGGCAATAAAACAAACAGAGGGATAAACAGGGTTGAGAAGAGAAACCGAGTGAGCTCCAAACATGGAGTGTGTGTGGGGGGGGGGGGGGGTTACTCTGCAGAACCTCTTCACTCCGTGTGGCGTGAGTCCATTTCCTTTGGGTTTCAAAGTTTGCTAAAAGAACAAGACTCTGTAGGGACCAGGGATGGTTTGGTTTGACTTTTAGCTTCTCCCTCCTAACCCTTCTCTCCCTCCCTCCCCCTCCTAGCCCTTCTCTCCCCCCCTCCTAACCCTTCTCTCCCCCCCCCTCCTAACTCTTCTCTCCCTCCCTCCCCCCTCCTAACTCTTCTCTCCCTCCCTCCCCCCTCCTAACCCTTCTCTCCCCCCCTCCTAACCCTTCTCTCCCTCCCTCCCCCCTCCTAACCCTTCTCTCCCTCCCTCCCCCCCCCTAACCCTTCTCTCCCCCCCTCCTAACCCTTCTCTCCCTCCCCCGACCCTCCCCCCCCTCCCGGTGTGAAATGCGCTATACAAGTGCAATGTTGTTGACTATGGGAGCTCAAGGAGCTACACTGGCGCTCACACCGGGGGGAGAGGGGACCACCGAGAAGCCACCGTCGGGTGGGGAGGGGTGGCAGGGGAGGGGGGGGCAGGGGAGGGAGGGTGGGGGAGTGATCCAGATGGACCTCAGTGTCTTGTATCTCCTGGTGAGTTACCAGATGGTTATATGCTAGACGTGGAGGGGGGAGGGGGGCGCAATGCGGGCGGGTTTTTTTTTTTGGGGGGGGGCTTTGGCGACGAGGACACCGACCAACGGGGCGGAAACAAACCGTCTGCTCTCTGCAGGTCGAGCCCAGAGAGTGGCTGATCACCCCCCCCCCTCCCCTCCCCCCCAGAGGTAATAGAAACTCAGTCCACGTCCAGCCTCGAACCCTCCTGATGACTCGACTCACAAATGGATGAAACTTAAACAAGAACAAGTTCAGTAAAACAGAGGGAGGGAAGCGGGGAGGGAGGGGAACGACTGTTTGTTTTGTTTTGCAAGCATTTTGAGGCAGAATCTGTCCCTCTATTTGAAGTTCGGATGTCCCGGGGAGGTCGGACTTTCGTGTTTTTCTTTTTTTTATTATTATTTAAACAAAAAAAAAGGCTTTGAACGAGAAGTCTGCGATTGTTGTTTAGATTATAGTCTGTGCAGAGCCAGAGAGGAGGTGACCCACCGCTCAAAACCTGACCTATTCTTTCCTACAACCCACCCCCGCCGCGTTCGGCTTCAAAGATCAGAACATTTGCCTCTCTCTCTCTCTCTCTCACACACACACACACACGCAAACACACACAGCTGGGCTGCGAATCAATACAGACCCACACAAAAACAATATGGTAGATTAAATAGAAAATACAGACGCCTCGGTTTATCGGCAGGGGGGGGGGGGGGGGGGGGTTGTTTATCTGGTGCCAGAAGTGTAAACAATCAGAGCGTCACATTCAGGTCTTGACAAGATAATTAAGTGATCCGATTGGCAACGACAACATCATGAATTTTACATTTGCGCTCAGTAGCATCAGAGGAGAACAACGCCACCGACGATCACTGGAGTAAACATTTCCCTTCCTCCCCTCTCCCTCCCCTTTCCCTCTCCCTCCCTCCCTCTCCCCCATCCACCAACACCCCCCCTCCCCCCCCCCCCAGTTTCCACCCGGCCTCCACCAAGGTGCCAACTCAAATCGAGGTGTGAGAATCTGATTTGACAAGAGACCATCTCTCGCCCAGCTCGGCGTCTGTAACTCCAACCTCTCCCCGCAAGATGTTCTGCTCTCACGTGGACACACTTTGATTATAATTTTTTTTGTGGGGGGGAGGGGGGAGGGGGGGGGAGATGGAGAAGAGTACAATTCAGTACAACAACTTGTATGTGTTTAGTGCCCTCCACACCGGGCGGGCGGAGTGTCAGAGCGCGAGTTTGGACTGGGGACTGTGATGAGGAGAGGAGAGCTCTGGGACGCTATCCGGTGTGAGGTGGGTGGGGGGGGGGCGCTGTGTAAATGTGTGTCGTTGCTGAGATGCCGGTTGGAGCAGAAACCTGCTCACTCGAGTACACACACACACACACACAGAGAGAGAGAGAGGCTCACAGCTGGTACCTTCTCGAGTCAAGTCAGGAGCCGCGTGGCTGACAATCAAACCAGTGATCTGAGCATATTGGGGAACCTGGCACACAAGGGGGGGCAACGAGGCGCTGGGCAGGCGAGCCCACCCCACACCCCCCCACCCCCGGTTTGATGTCTCTCCTCCCCCCGCCCCCCCCCCCCCCTCCAAGGACCAGATCCGTGTGAGCAAACGCGAGCAAAGTTTGTAGAGATTTAGAGACACGTAGAGTCTTCACGTCAAGTACTAAGAGAGGACAACAACAAATGTGCCCTTATGTAAACCGCCTTACACGTCGGGAGGACGTCCCAAAGCGCTGATCAGTCAGTGCAGTACAACTCGTACACTTAATAATTCACGGTACCGGTCGTTCCTCGAGTATTTGTTAAAGTCGGGTCGAGTGAAATCGGATTTATCCCCAATCCATTACTTTTTAACGCGAAGAGAGACGCCGGGCAACCGACTCTCGGGTTTGTAAGTCGTGTTGGGACGCAGCTGGCGCCAGTTTCACTCGCTCTCGACACGTCCCCGTGAAACAAACGCAGGGTCATAAACTGATCCGATTTACATAAGGTTTAATCCTGCGAGGGTTTAGCTATCTCTCTCTCTCATCTCTCTCTCTCTCTCTCTGCTACTTTTCTCTGCTGCTTGTGGCGTGGGGGGGGGGGGGGGGGGGTCTGTGGTTAGAACCCTCGCCTTACAAAGCGCCGAGACCTGGGTTCGATTCCAGGGGCCAGAGTGAAACCTTGGGCAAGTTTCCTTACTCTCCACACACACACCGTCTGATAATAATCCCGAGAGAGAAACAAAGATAATAAATTGGCCATTTCAATCCACCACTGTGTGTGTGTGTGTGTGTGGGGGGGGGGGGGGGGGGGGACGCTGCCGCGTTTCGCCCACACATATATCCAGTCAATTCACTTAAGACGGCATATTCGGTGAAGCGCTTTGAGACGTCGGGAGGATGTGAAACGCGCTGTGTCAACCGCCAGGATCATTAACCGGGATGTCGGTGCCCAACACTGACTGCCCCCCCCCGCAGGCCTGCGCTCACAGCTGTAGGAATAAGCGCGTCGCTGGGCTCACACACACACACTCTCTCTCTCGGTCTCTCTCGTCTCTTTAATGTCTCTCACCTTCTCGCTGCTGCTCCGAGACAAGTTGTCGTCCTCCGGCACAGCTGTCTGCACCTTCTCCTCCTCCTTCTCGGGCTGGGGGACGCCGTGGACGTACTCCTCCTTGCAGCTCAAGCCCAGGCTCTTGAGGAGCTCGTCGGTCTCCCTGTCTACCACCAGCAGCCGGGTCTCGTTGGCCACGGCTTTGATTTTCCCCACCACCTGTTGGTGACTCTCCGACTCGACGTTGTCGCCGTTGACTTGCACCAGCCGGTCCCCGGCCCGGAGGCCGGCGCTCTCGGCCGGGGATGCAGGCTCCACTAGGCGGATGAACTGACCCGTCTTGCCCTTCTCCCCGTGCAGGTGGAAACCGTAACCACTGCTACCTTTGCTCATCACACAGAGCCGCGGCCTGAGCTGTTCTTTGGTCATGTTGGCTGCTGGCTGGCTGGCTGGCTGGGTGTGTGTGTGTGTGTGTGTGTGTGTATGTGGGGGGGCGTGTGTGTGTCTGGTCTGTGTGTCTATCTTGGTGTGTGTCTGTGCGTGTGTGTCTGGTCTGTGTGTCTATCTTGGTGTGTGTCTGTCTGTCTGTCTCTCTGTCGGCAAATGTGCTACCCTGTGGGGATACAATGTATCAAAGACAGAGACACAAAGTATCCGGGCGAGGATACAAACGGATACAATGTCGCCAGCCAGTCAGTTGTTGAGTGCGCGCGCAGCTGCCCCACCGAAGCCTTCATATAGAACGCGGCGGCCTGATCGACGGCTCGGAGGTCCAATCACCGCCGCCCGTCGCTTGGTCGGTCACCACCTGCTCAGCCTATCAAAATGGAGGAGGGGGGCGGGAATTCTCTGGGCACCCACTTTGATAATCATAAATCCTGGCATGTCCTTATCATGTCTTCTAGGCGCCTCAAAGCGCCTCACAGGATATAACTGTAAAGTGAGTTGACTGTATATTTTGTGGGCGAAACGCGGCAGCCGATTGCGCACAGCGGCGTTCCCCCCCCACCCCACCCCCCACAAACAGTCGTGGTTTGAATTGATCAATTTATTATTTTTTTGGAAGGATTATTATTGAGCGTTTAGAGTTAAGGAAACTTGCCCAAGGTTTCGCCCGCCCCTGACGCGCCGAGAGTCGAACCCGGGTCTCTTCGCTTGCAGGGCGAGCGCTCTAACCACTGAGCCACAGGGGCTCCGCAAAATGCTGTAAACATTTGTGGGAAGCGGAGAGTGAACTGGGAGGAGGGATACGGTCGGAGAGGAGAGATAGAGATAAGGGTAAAGGGAATCCCAGGGAAACGAAAGCAGAGAGAGAGAGAGGGGGGGGAAGATGAAAGATAAGATGGGGGAGGGCCTCTAAATAAAGGCTGATAACCACAGCAATGGTTATGTTTTGCAGAGAAGCTTTTATCTCAAAACAATCTTGCAGTTTAGTTTGAGAGTCCAGGACGCTGACGTTGGTCTAAGACAGGGTGACTGATGCAGGCGGAATCAGCCAAACTGAGAGTTTATGACTTGCCGCCCACACGTGTCTGGAATGGAATGTGCACTCTCTTCCTGGAGAGACAGACCCACCCTTGCTTACCTAATTCCACGGAGGATTAAATTAAAAACAATAATCCTTGCAATTGATACCGGACCCTTTTTACATCAGAAGGGCGACTCTATAAAGTCTTTCACGGGGACACGCGCTGCAAAGTCGAGTGCTGCTGTCGATTTGCAAGAGTAACTAACATCCCACAAACAGCCTGGAAGTGAATACCGATTAGAGTTGGTGCAGATTGACAAGAGCCAGAGGGCTGAGAGGACCACAGGGTGTGGGTTTGGGGGTAACTGCTGGAGTCTACCCGGCTCAAGCTGCAAAGCTACTTTGAAAGCGCTGTCTGGCAAGCTATCCACGACTTGTCTGTCTATGACCACTCATTGGGGCTTTTGGCTAAACCCCAGCCCCAAGACCCAACCGTAGCCTCAACCCAAGTCCCGGCGAAAGCCACTCTCCGTTTCTCTCTCCCTCTCTCTCTGCTTTGTCTGCATCATTCAGTCACTCATTCAACAGCACAATTTAGTCACTGAGCTCATGTGGGGCAATGAATATGTTCCAGGAACAAATGAAAACATCTGATCTATTAACACTGAGATAAATATCACTCAATAACTGTACTGGAGGACACAAACTAGCTGCCAGATCTGTAATGGAATATCCATCCGACAAATAACCTCTAGATGAACCGCACAGGGCAACTGGTTGAATCTTTTGGTCAGCCTCACTAATGGTATGGTAATCTTACACCACAGCTCAGGGTGAGCGGATCCACTCAAACCAAGCTTCTCCTTTTCCCCTCTGATTGAAAAACACTTGCGGTCCTGTGAGGTCGAAACGTTGCTCGTTTGGAAAAACAAGTGTAATTTCTTTGATAAGATACCGGGCTGACACTGTGTGTGAAGAAAATTTGTGAGGTTATTATTATTGCTACCAAACGGAAAGTTTTCACGTATTTTTGCAATGATCTCCTCGCTGGTCTCCCCGGCTCCACTGTAAAAAAAAACACAAAACGCATCCCGTTAAACAGTTCTGCGATATTCACAACACTCGGTTTGGGTTATGGGTTTAGCACGGCTGTAAACAGAGGAGATGTATGTCTGTCTACCGCACAATGTGATCTGTTATGTTATGTTTCCATAGATAATTTTCAGCGAAACACGCTCACAGCCCCATTTTATCACTATGACAGGTAACGTTGGCATTTGCAATATATATACATACAGTATATATCTCCCTGGTGAGCTGAGCCAAGTGACTCACACATTCCTGCCGGAGTTTCTAGAGAAGTGAAAGTGTTCGCTCCAAGGTCATTATAGGTGTTGGCTGTAGGAGTGTGGAGGCAGGGGCGGGGTGTGGATTGTCAAATTATGATTGTCAGAAAGATCAATTTGATAACATTCTTAGGTAGAAAGTGAGGGACAGTCACACTGCGTGGCCTTCCTTCTCCTGCTAAAATAGCAGAGTGCTGTATGTGGCTGCCATGCCAAGTCCAAAGAGCTACTCACTCAGTGTTTGGAGCAGGGATCTTGGAGTGCCTGTGGAGTCCTGTAGTTCAGTTGTGGAGTCCTACAGCTCAGTTGTTAAAGCACTCGCCTTACAAACGAGATTCATTCCCGGTCAGGGCGAAACCTTAGCCAAGTTTCCTTATTCGACACACACGCCCGATAATAATCCCTGAAAAAAAAAGCCGCAATGATGTGGTCGTTTTCAATCTTCGACTGTTTGTGGGGGACGCTGCTGTGCGCAATTGGCTGCCGCGCTTCGCCCACAAAATATACAGCCAACTCACTTTACTGTGTATTCTGTGAAACACTTTGGGACGTCTGGAAGTCGTGAAAAAGGCTACATCAAATGCAAGGAACATTATTATTATTAATGTAATGGGAGGCAAGGGGCATTGCAATGCCAGGAATGCCAAATTGGTGCAATTCCGTAGTTCAGTGATGCCTGTAAAGTAATAAATGCGTGGAATAATCGTTCTATAAATTTGAAATTATATTTTGCAACCTTGCCCCTTATTTAGGTGCTGCAATAAAGGTGATAAATTGCCATATAAATTTCCATAAATTCCATATCTCAGTTCTGACGAAGGGCCGTGAACATAAAACATTGACTCACTTCGGTTTCTCCATAAATGCTGCATAATCGTTCCCCAAAATTTCTATTTTTGTTTCAGATTTCCAGCATCTGAAGTACAGTATTTTGTGTTTTTTTTCATGTATAAAATTCCATGTTGCACTGTCACAAATAACTAATATTTAATAATAGCGCCTACGTACATTCAATAGCTCAACTTATTGTATCTCACCTCACTGGAAATTGCTGGTAAGTGTGGTAATCTGTAGACAAATGTGGCAGCTAATTTGCCTGCTGGAAAATCCCACAAAAAGCCACGATCAAATTATCTGGAGGATTGTTGACCAGGATACTTGGAGGATCTTCCTTCGTTCTTTGAATAATGTCATGGAACCTTTGCTACCCTTCTGCACAGGCAGGTGGGACCTGGTTTAATGGCCTAATCAAACCTTGGACAAGACAACACTCCATCGTCACTGGCCTGAAGTGTCAGCCAAAGACCTGTTTTCCCTCCAAAATCCCTCGGAAAATCAGAAGTGGAGACAACCTGAGGCTGGCTGGTGCCTCCTTATTGTTGGCTCCCACAGCATTGGCAGAGACTCTCAGATATCAATCAATCAATCAATCAATAATTACATTTATATAGCGTCTTTCATGTCGGGAGGACGTCCCAAGGCGCTGAAGTCAGGTAGGGATCAGAGCAGTGGGGGGAGAAGTCGGGGGCAGGAGAGGAAAGTAGGAGAATTGACTGGACATTTGTGGGCGAAACGCGGCAGCCAAATTGCGCACAGCAGCGTCCCACAAACAGTCATGGAAGTGCGATTAGGGGAGAAGGGGGGGGGCGGGGAAGATGACACCGGGAGAGGTTGGATGTGGCACAGGTACGGCCCAACTGGGAATAACTACCAACAGTGAGGTATCATTAAAAATGATCACATCTGCGCCGTTGGAGGAAAAGAACAAACGCCTTCAAAGTTATTTCTGGAAGTTAATTCAATGTTTGATAGTTGGGTGTTCCATAATGACAGTTTCAGAATATAAAATAGGACCATTTGCCACAGATTGTGATGAAGGAAGCACATCCCAAAATACTTGTCTGTGAGCTATATCTTGACTCAGACTGACTGGTCCTCTGTAATCTATAATTTAGAGGCAAAGTGTGCTTTGATTAAGGTGAGAGATATCAGTGTTGGAAATGGAACAGTTTCCAATTATAGCAGTCAGCGTCAGCCTCAAAACAAGAACTCGGATTTATATATAAGCTCCCATCGCGTGACTCAGTTTAAAATTAGCGGAGTTTGATATGAACTGCGGGAAAATGGGGATACCACCATAGGCAAGGTCAAAGAGGAGTCTTCAAGTGCGATCTGAAGATGGGCAAAGAGGGGACAAGGCAGAGGAGAGGGTAAAACTACAGGCTAGCAATCAGGTGTTTGAGAGATGTCCTCATAGAGGCGTCTAAAATTATGAATGGATTTGATAAGGTGACAGAAATAAACAATATCCAATTGTTGTTGTATCTATTACAAAGTGGATTCATTTAAGAGAGATAGGAGCAGAACTAAAAGCGAGTATCTTCACAGGCAGGTGAGAAAGTGGAACTCACCGCCTAAACACGGATGAAGCAGAAAGTTATGAAAGCATTTTAAGAGGAAACTCAAAGCTTACATGGGGAAGGGAATAGCGGGGTGAAGGTGAGGAGATGGCACGCCCTGAATAGGATGGGAGGAGGATCACGTAGAGTATAAACTTTGTCTGATTTTGGTGTGTAACTCTCTGCAGTTCTGCTTTAAAAAGAAGCAACTGCCCTCTGCTGGACTTTGAAATCAATTCTATGGAAAATCTTCCCTCAGAGCGTGTTTATTGTTGCCAAAAACATTCCAGGCAGCGATAGGTTTGTGTGTTTCGATATAACAATCAAATCAGACATGGTTCCTGTTTCTGGCGATGGTTCCAGTGGATGAGCTAACACCGGATCAGGTTACAAATAATTTACTGCACAGAAACAGGCCCCTCGCCTCCACCAGTCCCAAAGCACTTCACAGAATATACTGTAAAGTGAATTGACTGTATCATTATAATTATACATAATCGTATAATTATCCCAAATGCTGTCTTATCGATAAGATTGATTGATAGGACCTTCAATGATCCTTTTATAATGTTAGAGACAACTTTCTCTGGTTAAATGTCTGCAAGACCGAGGCCCTGCTGATTGGCTCACGTCAGCGCCTCCACACCTCAGGCGCTGGCAGCATCAGCATCCAAGGCTGGACTCTCCACCTGTCACAGCCAGTCAGGAACCTCTTGTTCAAGCCTGAACTGTCCTTCCTACCCCACATCTGTGCCGTGACCAGTACTGCCTTCCACTACCTTCACAACATCGCTGGAATCTGCCACTGCCTCACCCCTCGGGCTGCTGAAACCCTATTTCATGCATTCGTCACATCAAGGCTGGACTATGGAAACTCCCTCCTCGTCGGCCTTCCTGGCTCTTCCCTTCATAAACTGTAAATCCTCTAGAACTCAGCAACCACACACAACAACTAAATCACACTTATATAGCAGCTCGTGTCCTCTCCCACACCAAGCTCCATATCACTCCCACCCTTGCCCGGCTCCATTGGCTCCCCATCCCCCAGCGGATGGAATTCAAGATCCTTGTCCTCACTGTCAAGGCCATTCACGGCCTCACCCCCACCCCACCTCTCCCGCTAGCTCTCCAACCTTCTGACCCCCCTGTAAACCTGTCCACCCACTCCGTTCAGCGGGCTCCAGTCTGCTCCATATCCCTCGCCCGACCCCACACTCTGAATTTCCATCCCACAGTCCCCTCACCTCGCTCCCTCCCTCGCCTCCTTCAAGGCCGGTCTCAAGACCCTCCTCCTCCTCGATTGTGCCTTCTGCTGCCCTCCCAACTCTCCCCCTCCCCTCCCAACTCTCTCCCTCCCCTCCCAACTCTCCCCCTCCCCTCCCAACTCTCTCCCTCCCCTCCCTCCCACCCTGCCCCTCTCCCGCCTCGACTGTTCAGCGCCTTGGGACTTCCTCCCAACGTGAAAAGCGCCCTGCAAATGTAAATATGTTCTTGTTGTTGTTGTTGTTGGGTAGAACCCAGGCCCCGCCCTCCCAGACACAAGCCCCGCCATCCCAGACACAAGCCCCGCCCTCCCAGACACAAACCCCGCCCTCCCAGACACAAACCCCGCCCACCCATACAAGACCACGCCCACGCAGACACAAGCCACGCCCACTCGGATACAAACCACGCCCTCCAAGTCAAGGTCCCACCCCCCCTCCCCCCTCCCGCTACATCTCGCGATACTTGGTGACGGGCGATCTCGCGGGACCGGCCAGCTCTCGCGAGGGTTGGAGGATGCGGCCGGCAAGATGGCGGAGGCGGAGGGGGAGACGCTGGAATCCTGGCTCAGTGAGTAGCGGACAGACCCACTCACCGCCCGCGCCCCGCGTCCCGAGCACCGCGCACAACCCCCCCCCCCCCCGAGGCTTTCCCCCTCAGACGGGGGGGCGGGGGGTTTGGGCGGCTCCATCACTGCCCGCGGCTCCCCTCCCTCTGTCACTGTCACAACACAGAGGCCAGGGCTGTCACTGTCACTATAGCCAGTGTAGAGAGGCCAGGGCTGTCACTGTCACTAGCCAGCGTGGAGAGGCCAGGGCTGTCACTGTCACTATAGCCAGTGTAGAGAGGCCAGGGCTGTCACTGTGACTATAGCCAGTGTGGAGAGGCCAGGGCTGTCACTGTCACTAGCCAGCGTGGAGAGGCCAGGGCTGTCACTGTGACTATAGCCAGTGTGGAGAGGCCAGGGCTGTCACTGTGACTATAGCCAGTGTGGAGAGGCCAGGGCTGTCACTCACGACACCTGCAGTGGATGGGATGTGGGAGTGTGAGGGGAAGAATCTTATCTGATTGTCAACAGTATTATGAAGGTGTTCAATAATAACAGTCATCTTTGTGTTTGATGTAAAGCCTTATTATGTGGAGACGTCTCAAAGCGCTTTTCACAGAACGTGTGGCAAAGTGACTTGACTGTATATTTTGTCGGCCAAATGTGTGGCAGCCGATTGTGCACAGCCACAAACAACACCAACAACAACAAAGTGACACTTGTACAGCGCCTTTCACATTAGGAGGACATCCCAAGGCGCTGTACAGTCAATGTTTCAGACCCGAGCTGGGGTCGGGATCAGGGAGGGTGGAGGGAAAGGTGGGAATTTGGGGTGACCGATGGGACCGTCGAAGAGGAGGGTCTTGAAGGAAGCCAGGGAAGGGGCGAGGCGGAGGGAACAGTACTTGTGTCAAAAATGATTGTGAAGGAGAGAGGTGGTCTGTGGTGGTCTGTGTAACGGAGGCAATCTTTACAGGGTTGTGTCTGCCCATGACAATAGTAAGTGAGTGTATGTGTACATATCGCTGAGACTGAGTGCAATTAATTAACTGTTTGAGACAGCCATTTCATGTGAAAGGCACTATATAAATGTAAATTGTGTGTTGTATTTTGTTGTATTAATGCTGCTTGGAGTCGAACCAGCTAAACCAGCATAGCTTGCCAGTTCAGACCATCCTAGAGTTAGGGCTTTGGCTTGTAGGTTTAACAGGAACCGAGGGGGATCACTACCTGCCCAGAGTGATTGGTGGGCCCTTCTCGGTTCCGCCGATGAGCCAGGCTGGCAGTGCTGCCATCAGCTGTGCCCTGGACTACTGCAGACCCGCCTGACTCGGGAAATGGTCTAGCAAGACTGCCACAGATTCATCTGGTTGGGTTGAGATAAGGTGAAACTTCCGTATCTCTAGGTCTTCAAACCGAATCTTTTCCTTCCTGCAGATAAAGCCACCAGCCCAGCAAACCGACAAGAGGACTGGGAGTACATCATAGGTTTCTGTGATCAAGTCAACAAAGAGCTGGAAGGGTAAGCGCGGCTGCCTTGAGTTGTCCGCCCGACGTGAAAGACGCTCCACAAATGTAATTTTGTCGTTGTGGCCAGAATGCCGCCGCTTGTTACATTTTCATTCAAATTATTTTTGTGATTTTGGAGATTTCCCTCAAATATTAATCTTGAAGGCTCCCTTTTAAAAAAAAAAAGTTGTTAACCCCAAAATGCACGATTTTAAAAATAAACATTTTGCGTTACGGAAAGTTTCTCGCAGGAAGAGTTGGATAATGGAAAACTAATATACATTATCCCCGAGAGAAACCTTTGCATCTGCTGAAAAGGTCTTCCTCGCTGCATTGTGTTGTGTGTTGAGTGGATGGTCATGAGACTGCTGAGATGAGGTAGAAGATTTAAATGTACCGTATTTTACAAAACTCATGCAAATAAATGTGGGGAGTTGAAAGCTGTAGAATCTGAGATCTGGATAAACCATTTACAATCGTCCAATGCAGGCTGGGCTGCATTGTCGAAGGTGCCACAATTAGAGCTACTAATTGCCTCTCCCTGCAGTGGCTGATAACCACTGATAACTATGGAAATGAACTGGACAGACCAGGAAGTCTAGGTTCGATCCCTAGAATTTGCTGATTTCAGTCGGAATGGAAGAAATCACAATATTGGAATCAGCATTGCTAGGGAGAGGAAAACAAGGTTTGGTTTTTTGCCCCTGTTTTTAACGTCCACCTGAACTGAGACCCTGGTCTAATGTCTCGTCCAAATGCCGGCACCCACGACAGTGCAACCCACATGGATCGCGGCATTAGAGACGAAGAAGCCCAGTGAGGTCATAGGCCTGTTGTCATAGCTTTCTGACTCAGAAGTGACAGCTACTATTTGAGCCAAACTGACACCTTACCAGTGACTTCTGCTGGAAAGTTACACAATTGTTGATCCATTTGAAGGCAGGGTTTTGCATATCTCAGAGTTCTCTCTCTATCAGACGTTTTCAAAGCAACAATATAACCCATGGCGGCCTTAAGCAATTCAGAGACAATGCATAGCCTTGGGAACTACTGAGATTTTATCTTTTAACTGTTATTGTGGACAAAACATTATCTGTGTGGGAGGATTGTTTCTTGTTCAAAGGGGGGAAAATTTGGTCTGAAATTGATGGCGATTACAAATGTACAACATTTGTGAATACATCTTTCTTATCTTGCCCTCTTCACTGACATCTATCTACAGAAAAATTCTATGGTTTAAATGTTAATTTGTTTTCCAGACCACAGATAGCTGTCAGACTACTGGCTCATAAAATCCAGTCTCCTCAAGAATGGGAGGCAGTACAGGCACTTACAGTGAGTATGGGATTAATCATTATTCATTATATTATTATATTATTATTATTATTACCACCAAAGTAGTGTCTGCCACGAGTGTACAAGGTTTTACTGAGACTGCACACACCTCGTTCTTAAACCAGAGTGTGTTGTTACAAACGCCTCAAGCTTCGCGGGACCTAGCAGGTACTTGTCTGCTTCCGTGCATGAATATGTTTGTAATTTTTGTAGTAATACTTGCGTTTGCGACGGCGCTTTTCATGTCAGGAGGACGTGCTTGACGGGGGGGGGGCTTACTGTAAGCTGTACGGAGTGTACTTTGCGTACAGCAATGTCCCCTTTTTGCAAGAGTTCATCTGTTGCTGAAATGAACTTGCGTAACACAGCACATCCTGTTTCCACAGAGAATGGCTTGTTGGTCAACCCTCTTGTACATTAGAGATATAAATCGTGAAAGGCCTGAGAGCAGGCCACTTCCTGCAGCCACTTCCTGCCCAACCTTTGGTTCGGGGAATAGTGTTGAGAGAAATGTACTTCAACGATAATAATACTTTCATTTGATAAAGCTTGGAGACGTGTCACAGAATACACTATAAAGGGAATTGACTGTATATTTTGGGTGAAACATGGCATCCAATTGGGCACAGTAGTGTCCCACAAATGGTCATGGATTGACGAGAAGTTCTGTTTCACAATTTAATTTGAAATTATTTCTCTTAACGTGAATTATCAGTTTTTTTTTTACATTGAGTGATGTACTGCGAGCATAGGTGTGAAGAAAATGGTGGTATTCTACTCAATAAGGTCAGAACATAGCTTTTGCCATAACCAGACGTTAGCACACTGTCTCAGCTAACTTGTGCATTCCAGGCTGCACGCAGCTGTCCTCAAAATAACGCTTATTCTTCGAAGCTTTGAAATAAAATCTCACAATAAGGGATTGCAGCCCGATGATCCAAAATCTGGATCTTGGGATATTCCATCGTGTTGGCCACGGTGTGGAATTGTGTGACGGACACTTCCATCATTTGCGAATGCCGAGTGAAAGACATTGGGTGGGGGTGATGTGCTGTCTGACCTGCATCACAGATGTAATTACAGTCAGTGCTTTAATTGGATCCAGGTGTTAGAAGCTTGTATGAAGAACTGCGGGAGAAGATTTCATAATGAAGTGGGAAAATTTCGGTTCTTGAATGAATTAATCAAAGTGGTATCTCCAAAGGTGAGTTTGACCAATGAATGTGAAATTATTTCAGTGGGGGGTGGGGTGGTGGGGAGGGGGGAGGGGGGGCGGGGGAAGAGGTGGAGGGAGGAGGGGGAACTGAAGGAGAACAGCTGTTCAAGTGGGGTGGTTCCCAGTGACTGAAGCATGTCCAGTGCCAGATAGCTGCGTACAAGAATCAATGGCAGTTCTCACCAAGTGCAAAGCTTTTACTTTCAGTCTTGAATTTACTCCATAGCTGCAATTAATAAAGTGCATTAGGACCAGCACAGTGAGCAAACTATATCCTCTTTCAAATCAATGTTGTATTGAGCCTGAAGAGGTTTTAAACTAGAGGCTGCAATTGTTAAAGTCCTTGCCCGGGAATGTGAGCGTTCGCAGTTTGAACTCTGCTGGTGCGGTTTCGATTATTTATAATAATAATCTTTCACAGATTCCTCTGTTTTTTTTCTTCCCCAGTATTTGGGAGATCGAGTGTCAGAGAAAGTCAAAATGAAAGTGATTGAACTTCTCTACAGCTGGACAGTTGCTCTCCCGGAGGAAACAAAGATTAAAGATGCCTATCAGATGTTAAAAAAACAAGGTGTGGCAAGTTTCCCCAGTCAATCCTAACCCTCCCAACAACCCCAATGCTAATAATAATCCTTACATTTGATACAGGGACTTTCCCAGCCGGAGGACGTCTTAAAGTGACTAACAAGATAGTAAGCGCAGCGTCCAATCTGCGTACAGCAGTATCCTCCATACAACCAGGAAGTGAATTGAGCCATTTTATCGGAGATTGTTAGCTGGGAAACTGGGAGAATCTGTGAATTCCGAGCTCCGACGGGTGTGGGAACAATGACACCCACAGCCTTCAGACTTGGAAGGCAAGAGAGCAACTCACTGAGCCAGCCCCTGTGTATCTCATGAGTTTACAGATGGTTTGGGTTGGTGAATCCAGTCAAACATCGACTCGTGACCACCATTTTACCTCCCCCTCCCCCTCCCCTCCTCTCCCCCTCCTCTGATCAGTACCACCAGACTCGATGCTCTTGAGCCTGAGTAGCTATAACCATGGTCACTGGTGCGCTACTGTTTTATTTCTCCACCTCCCTAATCCCACTTCCTCACTATCTCACCACATATTCCCACTTCCTAAATAGCTATTCGACTTTCCGTACCTCTTGCTCAATCTCTCAGCGTTTGAGGGGGGTGCGTGTGGTTACTGAGCAAAGGAAAATTTTGAATTTACTGCAAATCATTTGATTTATTTTTCCTCCCCCCTCTACACTGCGTTCCCAGATACAGGCGATGGACTGCCACCTTCCTCCACGTGCTGCTGAGAGCTTCGCTGCGGTATCGTTAGGCGACTCGTTCACCACTCTTGATTTTCATCTCCAGGCTGTACCTGTAACGAGGCTGGCAGTACATCTGATGGCTGTGGCATTGAAGCCAAACCCTTGATCTCTGTGAGAGTCCATAGGATGTTTCCCCCCCTAAATAATCCCATCAGCTACCACTCTGTGTTCACGCTCTCTCCACTGCAAACGGCAGATTGTCAAAAGTAGTGACCCTTCTTGTAGGTAAAAGTGGAAGCTCATCTCTTCAGGTTGTGTGCTTGCAGTATGCCTCGACCCTTCTCGGGTGACTGGTGTGAGCTGCACTCTTTAGTGCCAGGGGGGAGCATTTAGGATTCAAAATAATGTCTCCCGAGTTGAGGGATTGGCATCACAAGGTTCCTAATGATACTGATATTGTGTGTACCAGTGGTACTGATGTGTGTTTTGCTTGCAGGCATTTTACAACATGATCCTCAGATCCCTGTTGATAAGACGCTGGTTCCATCTCCCCCAACTCGCTCCAAAAACGCAGTATTTGAAGATGATGAAAAATCAAAGGTATTGAAAGCAATGTCCGTTGCATGGCTCTCACACAATAATTGCTGTGCGCGATTTCGCCCACAAGAAACACATCGTCAATCTACTTCACGATATATTCTATGAAGTGCTTTGAGACGGAGGTTCACGTCTTTCATTTATCTTGGCACATGCTCCCGTACTAATTTACAAGCCATAATGTGTGTGTGGATCCCTGTGTGATTTTGTTTCGTTCCTTCACAGTTACTGGCCAGATTACTAAAGAGTAAAAATCCCGATGATCTTCAGGAAGCCAACAAACTGATTAAGAACATGGTGAAAGAGGTGAGTCTGGTGATTGCCCTAAACCTTGATGTCTCGTCCCAGCAACCGCTTCTGTTGGAATTCATTTGGTGAGGTTGTCTTTAGGAGAAAACAGTGTGTTTATCCAGTGAGTGGGAGTAAGCCCACGATCTCTACCCCAAAAGGCTGTGGATGCTCAGTCTTTGAATATATTCAAGACTGAGATTGACTGCTTTCTAATGGATAGAGAGATTAAGGGAAATGGCGGGCAGATGGAGTTATATTAGAAGATCAGCCATGATCTTATTGAATGGCGGGGCAGGCTCGAGGGGCTGAATGGCCTATTCCTGCTCCTAATTCCTATGTTCCTCTGGTCAATGAAGAAGTTACAAACTGACCAAAGGCACGTTCCGAAATATTTTCCTTTTAGTTTCTTCTCTCGGGCAGTTTCCGAGACCCATTATTAAGCGCGCCGAGACGCCACCTTGCACGAATGAGCGGCTTAATCAGGTGCTCTGCTGCCAGCGTTGAGTGAGAATGCGAGGGGGAGGTACACACATGAGTCTTTTTGTCCACCGGGAATGGAAGCCTCTTACCCTATTTAAGAGTCTCCGGTTTCAGTCACTGGGAACCTGCCGCTCCCCCTGGACTGCACAGAAGTGTCGGCCTGGATTGTGAATTCGAGCTGCCACCGAGCAGGACGGGGCTGAGAAACGTGTGGAGATGTTGCTGGGGTGTGGGTTTGTGAGCAGCTCGTCAGCAGTTCGAAAACCTCCCGAAAGATGGTCTGGTATTAGGAAAGAACTTGCCATCTCTCTCTCTCTCTCTCTCTGTGCTCGGTTTCCGTGCTGTGTTTTGGACCCGAAAGTAGGTCAACTGGTTTGAATTGTACAATCTGCCATTCATGGCTTCCAGGGGAATGAAGAGACTAAATGGCGCTCTTTGTTCTCGGGCCTGAGTTGACAAGGAGGGGGAAGGGAAGGAAAACTGCCTTTGTCTGGAGGTTGAATAAAATGCGGTCGCCTGTTTGTGCGGAGCTGTGCGGAATTAAACAGGGGGCTACATCTGACGAGAACGTTTCCAGGGGCTTCATTAAATTTCAATAACGATTCCAGTTTACAACAGCCCCTGTGAGTGTGCTGACAGAGCAAAGGGCGACAGCTCGGTGATCACATCGTTAACATTTAGTAAGAATAAAATATGAAGAAATGATTTGGTCACTTCTATCCACGAGTGTTTGTGGGGACACTGCTATGCACAGTTGGGCTGCTGCATTTTGCCCCCAAAATACGGTCGATTCACTTTACAGTATATCCTGTTTTGAAACGCTTTGAGACGTTTCGAAGACGCGATAACAACAACAACAAAATGACACTTGTGTAGCACCTTTCAAGATAGGACATCACAAGGCGCTGAGGGATAGTCATTGTTTCAGACCCGAGCTGGGACGGGGAGGGTGGAGGGAAAGGGGGGGGATTTGGGGTGACTGATGGGACTGTCGAAGAGTAAGGTCTTGAGGTGGGACTTGAAGTAGGCCAGGGAGGCGGCGAGGCATTGCGGAATAGAGTTCCAGAGGTTAGGGGCAGAGTGGCTGACGGCTCGCTCGCCAATGGTTCGTTGGGGGATGGGAGGTCTCAGACAGGGTGGGGCGAGGCCGTGGAGGGCTTTGAATGTGAGGACCAGAGTCATGTTCAGTGGATTATCATTATTATTATTATGGGTTTAGTTGCAAAGAAGACAATTTCAGGACAGACACTAGGCAGTGTTTCCTTACCCAGAGGTGATAAGGTGTTGTGTCGAATGCAAGGATTATTATTATTATTCTAATGCCATTTGCAGGATGAGGTGCGAATGCAGAAAATAACCAAACGCTTGAACACACTGGAGGAGGTGAATAACAATGTGCGGCTGCTCAGCGAGATGCTGGTTCATTATAACAATGAGGAGTCTACGGACGGTGACAAAGAGCTGATCAAGGTGCAAACTGATGGAGCCCTTACCCCTCCTCACCCCCCCCCCACACTTCCAACACCACCAATACTCTCCCACCTGAACTCCGTTTTATGCCGTTTATAAAAATCATTTAAAAAAACTCAATCAACGAGTGTTTGTGGGACGCTGCTGTGCACGATTGTCTGCCTCCAGCAGAATATACAGTCAATTCACTTTCCAGTGTATCTTGTGAAGCACTGTGAGACGTCTGGAAGATATGATAAGGCGCTATGTCAACGCAAGGAGCATTATTATTATTGCGCAGTTTCATATTGGCTTACAGCGTTTGTATATGTCCCGCTTTCAATTTATATCAGAGCCTGGATGATGAGGCTCACAGGCCAGGGACATCACAGTCAAGTCTGTCTTTATCCAACATGTATATAGGTACCCCTATATGTTACCTGTTTCAGCCAATACAGCTGGCTGTTTGTCTGTTGCGATGTGTCTGAGTTGGAGTATAAGCCTGGACTCGAACATGTACAATCTTTTTTTTTTTTTACACAGGAGTTGTACGACCGGTGTGAGAAGATGAGGCGGACTTTGTTCAAGCTCGCTAGTGAGACCGAGGATAACGATAACAGCTTAGGTACAACGCCAGACATCTGTTTGCCCCTTCTGATGGTTCACTTGCTCAAGCCATCACCCCCTGTGTAACTGGACCATTGCAGATGAAGGAAGTCTCCACTGAATTTTAGTCAGGCAATCCCATCTCACCCGAGCACCTCCCCGCCTCTCTCATCTCATCTCCTCGTACTCCACTCTTCTGCTCACTCCGAACGCTCGTCTAACCCAGGCTCGTGCCACCCACCATTAGTGGTTGAGACTTCAGTCACTTTTCCCCTCGGCTCTGGAGCGTGGTCCACGCTTGCCCCCTCGCTATCCATGTGTAAATACCACCTTAAAACCTACCTCTTTGCCCATATCTGCGGTCAACTTCCCCACCCCTCCTCCCTTGTTTGGTGTGTCCCATCCCCCCACACCCCCTGGGGGAGGCGCTCTGGCACGTTACCCAGTGTCAAGGGCTATCTATATATCTACACGCAAGTTATTGATCAAACCACTCCTCAGTTGCATCCTTGTTTTTTTTTTCTCCCCAGGTGAGATCCTGCAAGCCAGCGATGACCTCTCGCGGGTGATCAACTCCTATAAACAGATTGTTCAAGGACAGACCGTCAATGGGGAAGTGGGTTTACCTGAGCTTCCAAAGCCAGCAGGTAACTTTGCTCTAAACATCACGGAGAATGGTGGAACATTGCTGTGTCATCCAGAGGTGGGTGGGGGAGGAGAGGGAGGAGGGAACTGTTTAGCGTTTAGTGAATGTGTTTAACGTCTGGCCTTGCTTCCCTGTGTTGCAGTTAAAGCCCCCTCCACGACCACAGAACCCACAGAGACGCTGATCGACTTGGCTGGTTCGGACGTTCCCACGGTAACCACCGCCCCGGCAAACGCCACGGCAGCTCTGGCCTTTCCCCTCATCCCGCCCCCCCCTCATGTGGCTGCTCACGGTGGGACCCAGGCCCCCAGCCTGCCTCCCAGCAGTGCTCTGGGATTGTTAGACGTGGAGCTGCTCTCACTAGGTAATGGCGCTGGCCTCCAGGGCGCAGACATGGAGGGACATCATCCACTTTGTTACTACAGCTTCCTTGGGGGGGGTGGGGGGGGGATGGATGGCGGTGGGGCCTCAGCCTGACCTGGTGGCAAGGAGGTGGGGGAGGTGTGCTTTGGACTATACTGGCTGGATGGGGAGACACTGAGATTGACTGGCAAAGCTTGTGGGGAGGGGGAGCACGCGTTGGCCAAGGAGAGTCGGGGGCTGAGTGAGAGATGAGCGCAGAGCCGTGCCACCGGGTGTAACACTCGGCTTGTTTGTCCGTGTCAGGACTGAACGATCCGCCATCGAGTTCAGGGGCCGGGCAGGACGCGGGATACTCCCAGTGGAATACATTCCAGGTAAAAAATAATGATAGATTCACACACTGTGTCCTGATCCACACCGTACTGACCACTGTGTTGAGTGGGACAAAGTTACCGAAGCCAGTGAGAAAGCGCAACCGTTACCAGCCGTGTCTGACGTGGCTCCTACTTACCGCGGGGTGGGGGTCAGACTCCACCACTGTCAATCCCTCTGGGAATCTAGCCCCTCGAAGGGCACGACACGTTGCCATTGTTGCCGACGGTGGTTGGTGGCTGGGGAGTGGACGTCGTGCCTGAGTGGAGGGGAGAAGTGGGAAGTAACCCACGTACGCACACGACGCAGTCCGTACACCTCACAGTATATTTCTGTGAAGCGCTTTGAGAGACGTCTAGCAGATGTGAAAACCGCTCTGTATCAGATTGCAAGGATTATTATTAGTATTGTTATCATTGTTATTACTAACCACGGGTTGGTCAAAAAGGTAGGACTTTAGGTGAGATTCGAAGAAAACGGGTGGATAAAGCGAGATCCCTGGTGACAGGGTGTCGTGGCCTCTCTGTGATACAGGGCCAAACGTTTTGAGATATTTCCCCAACGTGAAAGGCGCTATATATGAATGTTGTGATATTGGATCTGTTGTTTGGCAGCTGAGCCGGGCGCAGTCACCTGCCTGTGACCAGCGGCGTTTCTGTTGCAGAACGAGAGTAACCCCGTCAACCTTTTCGACGCGGCCACGGGCAGCGAGGGAAGCGGCTCCTGCCTGACATCTCTGCTGCAGTCGGCCGCCGCTCAGCCCCTGAACCCCCTGTCCTCCGCCTCCGCCTTTCCCGGGCCTCCCTTCGCCGCCAGCCCGTGCCTCCCTCCGGCGATGCCGCTCATGCCGAACGTGGCGGCTCCCGGTGTGGCCAGGGCCGGCGTGGCTCCTCACCACGCCACGGGCTCTGCCCTGCCGGCCGCCCACGCCGGAGGGTCGCCCTCCGTCAACAGCGGCCTGCTCGAGCTGGATTTGCTCAGTCAGAAGCTTCTAGAAGAGGTCAAAGGGTAAGTGACCGGCGGAGAGCTCGGCTGGTTAATTGGAGACGCCCTCCCGACGTGAAAGGCGCTCTATTAATGTCATGTTGTGCTGGTGGCGGTGGTTATTGTCGTAGTCTCACAGCGTCTTGTTAAAGTTGTTGACCTCTCTGTTAACGGTAGGTGTTCATTTCGCACACACAGAGCGTCTCGTCACAGGGGCAGCCCATCGGGGGTGTCGGCGATGCCAGGCAGCGGCTTCGGCACACCAGCCGGGGCACCCGGGAGCCCTCTCCTGCGCTCGCTCTCCCCGCAGCCCTCCAGCCCGCTCCGCACCGGACTCCAGGCTGAAGCATCACTCGGCAACGTATTAGTTCCACTGGAGACCATTAAGCCAAGTAGGTATCGGGCTGGCCTCTGTGTGTCTTGTTACCTGTGGGTATGTGCTAGTGGGGGTGGGGAGGGACCCTGGTAATCCTGTCTGTATTGTGCTATATGATCTCAGTCAGCGTCTTCAGGCCGGTGGGTGCGTGGTGTGTGTGGCGTGTGTGTAATGTGATACTTTATTATAAGGGATTCTCACTGTTTAAGTGTGATTCTGTGTTGAAATTCCTCCTGACGTGAATCTATTTGCTATGAAGGGGCGAGGGGTGTCCTCCGCAGCCTTGCCTCCCAAGGTGACGACAGTCTCTCTCTCTCTCTCTCCCCCCCCACACAGGTAATGTGCTCCCTGTCACGGCGTACGACAAGAATGGCTTCCGGGTCCTGCTGCACTTTGCCAAGGACTGTCCTCCGTCCCGGCCGGACGTTTTGGTGATTGTTATTTCCATGATCAGCACTGCACCCGTGCCCATCTCTAACGTGGTGCTGCAGGCAGCTGTACCCAAGGTAGGGGCTGAGGGTGTGTGTTAGTGTGTGTGTGTGAGGTGGGGGGGAGGTGGCATAGGCTGTGCTAAAGGGGGTTGGGGGGGCTTCACTTGAAGGGCAATCGTTTCAAACCACCACTCGTGGCAGGGCCTTCCATATCCTTAACTGCTCCGAGCAGGAAAGCGAGTCTTGCTTTCTATCAGAGCATAAATAGCCTGGGTGTCCGCGGGTCAACAATTCCCAAAGCAGAACCGGTCACTCACCTCAAAGCCGTTTGTGGGACATTTGCCGTCAGCAAATTGACGGCCCCATCCGTCCTCGAAATACACACGACGCTGCACTTTGTGATGCTTTCCCCCCCCCCCCCCACCCCCTCTGTCGCCTTGACATCATTCCTAAAGTGGGGCAGATCAATACTGAACACGTTACTCTAACCCCAGCCTGACTAACCACTTGCTAACTTGCTGGAGTCTCTCGTGAGTCGACGACTGATCCATTCGTTTCCCCTCGCAGGCCATGAAAGTGAAGCTACAGCCTCCGTCCGGGAGCGAGCTCGCACCGTTCAACCCCGTCCTATCTCCGGCCGCCATCACCCAGGTCATGTTGTTAGCCAACCCTTTGAAGGTAAGGGACACCCGTCCACAGGCAACGATTGAGTCCACAATACAGTCGGTGCCAAATGGCAAACTCACAGCCTCTGAGCCTGTCATACAGTACGACTTGATGTTTGTTTTCAATAGAAAGTCTGCCTTGTTGCACCACACGCTCTCGATACCGAGATGACTCAGTGGAGGAGGTGGGTGGGGGTGGGGAGAAGAGTTGCTGCGTTGTTGGAGGTGCCATTCTTCCGATGAGGAGTTAAACTGAGGTCTCGTTTGCCTGTTTAGGCGACGTCAAAGATCCCTTGGCACTGTTTGAATGTAGAAGTTGTCCTTGGGAAACAGTTCCCCAAATATAACTGATCACTCAGCTCAAAAATGTGGGACGCTGCTGTGAGCAAATTGACTACTGTGTTCGCCCTCAAAATACACAGTCACTACACTGCCGAGTTTCTTGTGAGCGGTGAGGCAGTGTCTCTCTGTAGTGACTGCCGGGTTCTGTGTGATCAGGCCACAATTGGCTGCCGCGTTTCGCCCACAAATATACAGTCAATTCGCTTTACAGTATATTCTGCGAAGCGCTTTGGGACCGTCTAGAAGACGTGAAAAGGGCGATAACAAATGCAAGGATTATTATTATTATGATTATTTTCACTTTGCTACTTTGGTCACGTTCTCTTTCATATCTCTCTCCCTCCTTCTCTCTCTCTCTCTGTCTCTCTGCACAGGAGAAGGTTAGACTAAGGTACAAGTTGACATTTACGATGGGACAACAGCCGTTCTCGGAGCTGGGAGAAGTGGACCAGTTTCCTCCCGCTGAGAGATGGGGAAACCTCTGACCCTCACTGGTTACCAACCACAGTGTTGAGTTTGACCCAACACCGAGATTATCCAACCACGACCTCGAAGCCGAACGAACGCACTATTTGTTTTGCTCAGTGTCTCGGTGCCAGCCAAACGTCGATGGGATTGGGTATGAGCTGGGGAAGGGGTTTGGGGGTGGGGGTGGGGGGTGAGGGGAGAGAAATCGTGAGGGGGCTCAGGTCTGGAATCAGTCGTTGTGTGATCTAGGTTCAGGTCTGCTTTATCATTCCGCACAGCTGAAAAGGGGGCACAGTTTGTCTGTCTGCACTTCAATCATTCCACTCCACTCCACTCCACTCCACAGCATAGGTCAGGCCGAACCCTCCCTCCCATATGCAGCCAGTGTGAGTGTGTGTGTGTGTGTGGTGGGGGGGGCTTTTGTTGGTGTCTAACCCCCTGACACCAAGAGTGCGAGAGCTTGGGGTATTTTAATTTCTCCCAAAAGATAAACCAAATTCCCTTTTCTCCCCCCCCGCCCCCCACTCCCCGCTCACACACACACACAACTGACAGCCTGTTGGGGAGGTCACAAGCTCCGGCCTGTATCTTGTCTACATTGCCACTGCCTTTGCCCTGAGACCCAGGTTACAACTGAGGCCTCTTACAATTACCATAATAAACCTGCCAGGGAAACGGTTACCTGACTGACTGCCTGAGCGACTGCCGGCCGGCTGGCTGGCTGCTTGTGGGGCATCGCTGCGCACAAATCAGCTGCCACGTTCGCCCACGGATACCGCAAAACGCTTCCTTTCACACGTTTCAAAATGATAAAGGCACCTAATCAGGATGCAGTGTTATTATTATTATTATTATTATCATTTACCGACGACTGTTTGAGCGAGGCCCGGTCAGTGGGGATGTCACCGAGGACAGGACACTCCTGTTGCCGAATCGTTCCCCTCCCCCGGGCGTGGTGAGAGATCACCGCGGAGCCGAGGGGCGGGGGAGGGGGTGAGTTCTCCTGAGCGTGAACACGGCACAAAACTACCACTCCATTAGCATTAAACTGACCGTTCACATTCATATTGGCAAGCTCACGAGGGTACCTTTGAGGAGGGGTGGGGGGCGGGGGGGTGCGGGGGACAGGGTTAAGTTAAACCAGAGGGAGCTTTCCTCACCCTGCCCCGAACTGCGCCTTTGCTGACCCGAGAGAGAGAATGTTAATGCTGATTAACGTTCCAGTTGCCAGCACTGACGCACCTTCACTCGAATCGGCACAGAATTCACCCAGCAAATCATCACAGGGCACACAAATCCTACAGCACCGTAGCATTGAATCCAATCCTCCACCCGTCTGCCCCACATTGTCTGTCTCTGCCCGCCGCATCTCTACGTGCGTGTGGGGGGGGGAGAGGGGGGCTGTACTGCCACGCTTCCCATCTCCAAGGAAAAGAAACTTCATCTGTTACCGTGAAGAGCTGTGCTGGCTACAGACCTTTGTGTTGCACTTGTTACAATTAAAGATTGAGTCTGGCTGATGATCTTGTTCCTTTCTTCCCTCCTTCTAACCCCCCCCACCCACCTCCGCACCCTCAACTCTCACCCACCACCCCACGCCCACCCTCACTCCTACCAACCTCACCCCTCCCTCCAGCCCACCAACAATCACAACCAAACTGTGACATACTCGGTATGGAAGCCATTGGTTTTTTTTTGCACAACATTTGACCAATTAGAGTTGGGAGATCTTTCCTCGGTGATGTAATGTGTTGCTGCTGCTTTGTATATTGTATTTATTGTTCGAAGTAAAAAAGGAAATGATTTCTCTCTGTGTCCAGTTCCACTTCTGCTCCAGCTCACGGTACAGCAACAACAACAACAACAGCAACAAAATTACGTTTGTATAGCGCCTTTCACGGCGGGAGGACGTCCCAAGGCAGCCACGGGAATACAGTATTAAACTCTGCTGGCCTTTCGCTTGCTCTCAAATAAATCAATGGATTTTGTCGCTGACCTGAGCTATTTGTAGGTTATTGCAGTGCTGCGCTGGCCAGGGTTATGAGAGAGAGAGAGAGACATCAGACTTGGAAGTCAGACCAGTGTGGAGAGATAGAGAATCTATAGCCTCTACAGTCTGAGAATGCTGAGCAAACACAAGGGGGAAATGTGCGTGAGATGGAATCGATGGGAGTTTAGCTTACTCCCTGCTCACGTGGTGGAGTGGGGTGAGGGTAACGGCTCACGAGGAAGGCCCCAGAATTTCTCCTGTTTACCGAGAGCCAATCTCAGTGGCGGAGGCTGTTGTCATGGTGCCGGACTGGATGGGATGGGACGAACGACCTCCTCCTGTTTGTGTTTTGCTACGTTGCTATTTTGTGGTGAGATGGGATCGTGGAAACGACTTGATTTCAATGTGAAGCTTCCACTTGATCTAAGCTACAAACGCATTCATCACTGGGTGGTCTGTTTGTGGTCAAACCGGACAGATACAGACAGCGGCAGCATCGATCCGACTGGGCTGAAGGTTGAACCACCCTCGAGTGTTCTGATGTTCTTGGCACTTTCATCAAGGCACATATTGTACTTCACAGTCACCAGCCCTGCTCGCATTCCCCACTGCAACTCTGACCACAATCGCTCTTTATAACAGATTTATGGAGTCCGGTAGCTCAGTGGTTTAGAGCACTCGTCTTACAAGCCATGTTCGAATCCTGGCAGGTCAGGGCGAAACCTTGGGCAAGTTTCCTTGCTCCCCTACGCCTAATGATAATCTCTCCAGAAAACCCCCCCAATAATAACAAATAGGTCGTTTCAATCCACGACTGTTTGTGGGGGACGCTGCTGTGCGCAATTGGCTGCCGCGTTTCTCCCACAAATATACAGTCAATTCACTTTGCAGTACATTCTGTGAAGCCCTTTTGATACGTCTAGACGGCGTGAAAAGCACTGTATCAAATGCAAGGATTATTATTATTAATGCCTCTCTTCCACCACCACCACAACACCAAACAGTACATCAACAGCATGCCATTAAATGGTGGATTCTCTATTACAGCTTCATAATCTCTCCAAAGAAATAACTAAATAAATAATAATAATTTGGTCACTTAATGCACGACTGCTTGTGGGACACTGCTGTGCGCAATTGGATGCTGTGTTTCACCCACTAGATACACAGTCGATTCACTTTACAGTATATTCTGTGAAGACGTGATAAGGCAAGCAATATATTATTATTAATATAATGTGTCAGTGGCCTGTTCATGCTGGTGTAGAACAGCACGGAGACAACGGGTATCAAATTAAACCTTTATTCCGGGACTCATTCACTTACACATCAATCATTGATAATAAAATTAAAATTTTATTCTGGAATCAATAATTACTTACATCTCTCCCGATCGGGGTGCCTTTTATACATCGTACATCTCATCACATCCTGAAACATCTCTAGCTGAGGGTTACTTGTCCAGCTGATTGCAGTCAGAATAGCTTCCCTCGGGTCAGGGCGGCGTCTAAATTTTTTTTATTAACTTTCGGGGTATCACAGAAAAACACAACTCGTTTAGGAAGGCGGCTGGTCGACCTCAGAGGAAGGGGTTAAGCTGCCCAGATGCCTGGGGCAAGTGGGCAGGTTGAGTGACTGGCATGAGAGGTTGGGGAAGGCTGTTGGTCATGTTCAGTGTAGTCCCTACGTTTGGTGCCAAGCCTCCCGGCTGAGCCAGGCCACCGAAGGCCATCGGAGGAGACGACATGAAAGGCATGGAGCCCGACCCCAGCCCCATGGTGCTGCCGGGTGTCAGGCCTTCCTGCCCCAACCCTGAGCTGACCTGCATCTGATTCAAGGTTAACTTGTTCCTGTCGCTCACTTGGAAAGGGTTAATTGTCGATGGCGCACTAGCCACTCCTGAAGGGAAATGAACAACAAAGGAGTTGGGGGTTAATTAAAACACTCCAAGAATGTCCTCGACACAGTTTTCTGTTTCCGTACGATCTTCGGATCCCAACATTAGAGCGTTTACCCCTTTATCCCCCATCTCACACACACACACACATACACACCACACACACAGACACACCACACACACAGACACACCACACACACACACACACACAAAACTGCACATCCCTCATGGACATCAACAACTACAAATTGGCATTTTAGGCAAAAGGACAGAACATGTGGACAAACAGCACAGGACATCCACAAAGCATTAATAACAACAACAACTTGCACTTATATATAGTGCCCTCGACATGGGGCAGCATCTCAGATCGCTTAACAGTGGCAAAGCCTGACTCCGAGCCGAGAGGGGGTGGGGGGGGGAGGGGGAGAGGAGTGATGGGGGTGGGAAGAGGTGGCTGTCAGCACAGTCGAAGAGGACGATCTTCAGGCGGGACTTGAAGAGGGGGAGGGAGGTGGCAAGGCTGAGGGATTGAGGGGGAGTGTTCCACCGTTTCGGGGGGGGGGGGGGGTGTCGTGACTGAAACCGCTAGTGGGGGCTTAATAATTGTTGCGCGTTGACATCAATGATTGTGTGGCAATAACATGATAGCAACAGGAACAGGAGTTGTATTTTCTGCGATAGTAATGATACTTGCATTTGATACGGGGCCGTATCCCGTCTCTCTCAAAACCATTGGAGGGAGTGACAGCAATGACCTTACCTGTCACGTGGAAAGGATTCTTGCTCTTTCCGCTCTGGGGTGGGATGGAGAGCAGGGAGTCCAGGTTCACCAGGGAGGCAGCGTTCGGATCCAGGAACAATTCCGGAGTCCGCCGCTCGCCGTTTGTCTTCGAGGGCTCCTGCAAACAGTTCCCCATCGCGCTCATATCGAAGATGTCGGGGCTACTCGTGCCGTTGGAGCTCTGAGCAACCTCACTTAACAGGTCCAGCTTTCCTGCAGATTGAGAATCGGCAATGCGCGTCACGTACAGAGAGTTACCTGAACAAGCTCGCACTTCAATAGTAATCCCTGAACTTGATACAGCGCTTCCTACGGCTTCTAGACTGTGTCTCAAAGCGCTTCACAGAATATACAGTACTGTAAAGCGAATTGACTACTGTATATTTGTGGGAGAAACGCGGCAGCCAATTGCGCACAGCAGCGTTCCCCCCCCCACAGAGATTCGTGAATTGAAATGACCAATTTATTATTTTTATCTTGAGGGATTATTATCCGCGGGCGTGCGTGCGTGTGTGTGTGCGTGTGTGTGTGTGTGTGGAGGAGTGGAGAAGAGTGGGTGGGGGGGGGGGGGGTTAGTGTACCTGCTGGATGGCCCAGCTGTGACGACGGGGATTGGATTCCCTCCTGGTTTGCGATCAAACCGCCCGGGTCAGCAAACAGATCAAATGTGCCACCGCCTGCTCGTCACAGAGAAAACGAGGGACTGAAGCGAAGCCAACACAGATACACACACGCTCACACACCACACACACACAAACCACACACTACACATAGCCACACAGACACACAGATACTCGCATAAACACATAGATTCTCGCACAAACACATAGATACTCGCACAAACACACTCACAGATACTGAACACCAAGTTACTTGCTGTGAGTTTAGCAGTGGCTAGTGGTGTTTAGGGGTGGCTGGGAGAGCTGAGCAGTGGTTACCTGTGGGCTGGCTGCTGGAGGTGGGGGTGGGGAGCGAGGCCCAGGGATCCAGGTGGCTCTGGCTGGGGTCTGGGGGCCCTGCCCACGGGTCAGGGTCCCAGGGCTGTGAGGAGACTACTTGGCTGTGGTCGGCGGACATCCAGGAGTCAGCCACCGCCGCAGCCGGCGTCTCCGTACCTGAAACAGAGCGGACGTCAGCAATGTGCCCCGATCCAGCTGAGAACCCAGAGAGAGAGAGAGAGGGAGAGAGAGGGAGAGAGAGAGAGAGCATTAGTCACCTGTACACAAAGCTTTTTACACAAGAGTTTCTTTTCGCTAATGGGACAGGGACGACACAAGTGGCTGTAGGCCAGTGATTGCTCCCCCCCACCCCGATAGGCCCAGGTCCGTTTCCCTGCCGGGTTGGGGGTGGGGGTGGGTGGGTGTGGGGGAGGGGGTGGGGTGTGGGGGGGGGGGGAAATAGCGTAGGTCCGTGGTAGGATAATCATCCTTGTATTTGATACAGTGACACGCAGAGAGGGGAAACAACACCCCACCACACAGGCACGAATCTGGCTTTAGTTACAGTATACCAATTATATAGTAAATCCTTGGGATTCGATACAGCGCCTTGTGGTGCCTTCCAGACATCTCAAAGCGCTTCACAGGGAACGGACACACGCCCACACACACTGCAAAGTGAATTGACCGTGCGTTTTGCGGGCGGATGAGAAAATCTGTTCCGTGGACTTACCGAGGGAGTCCCAGGGGTCGGGGGAGGTGCCGGAGGTGGGGGAGGTGGCGTGTTTGTCTCCCCACGGGTGGCTGGGGGCGGAGATGCCGTTCAGTTCCGCTCCCCAGGGGTCCATATGTCCCTCGGGGCCAGCCACCGGGGCCCCAAAGATATCCACCAAGTCCATCAGCGACGACTGGAAGCACAGAGAGAGAGAGAGAGAGAGAGAGAGAGAGAGCAAGCGTCAACAGTTGGCTTTGGGGCCGCGGCAATCTCACAGACAAGGCCATGACTAGGCTGTTTCAAGGACAAATCAAGTCGATTTCTGCAAGGAAATAACATCTGAGGATCTGTATAGACTGGGACACGACATGTCAAGCGACTGGTTGAGGGTGGTCTCCATGGATCTGAGGTCTTCTCTTGACTAGTGTGTTCTGATATTGCTCTGGACGATGGGCACGGCTGAGATTGGCTACACTCTGCCCCCAACCACCTCAACGTGTTGACCTGTGTTTCTTGCTCGGGTCCCGACCTGAACTCTTCAGCGCCTTGGGACATCGACCCGACCGTCAAAGGCGCTCTATAAATGTCATTTTGTTGTTGTTTGTTTGTTTGTTGTTTCTGTGCAGAGGTGGGAGGGGGACAGCGAGTGGGGTGGAGGGAGCGAGGTGAAGGAGAGGGAGCGTGGGGCGAGGGAGTGAGGTAGATGGATTCAGGTGGAAGAAGTCAGGAGGAGGGGGTCAGGCGGAGGGAGAGGCCGAGGAAGGGATTGCCGGGGAGCAGGTGTAGTATAACTGTTGCTATTAACACCGAGAGAGAAGCTAAAGAACTCGTTCACTCTACCTCGTTCTTCCCCTGGGTCATTTCACTCTCTCGCCGACTCTCTTCCAATGCCCTCCGAAGTGTGTCGTCATCTTCATCATCGTCGTCGTCGAGCGAGGACCTCACCCTCAGATCCTGTGCGAGAGGAAGAGGAGAGAGAAGCTCAGACCTGCCGTCGCCCCCCCCCCCCCCCCCCGGACACTCCCATTAGCCACCATCTCCGCACTCCCCCCCCCATCCCCTCCCCCTCCCACTCCACCACATTACGTGCACTAAACCAGCCGGACTTGTGGTGATGTCAGAGCCCAGCAGACTCCCAGCAGAGTGAGCGGAAACCACCCGTCCCAGTGACGGCATAAGCCACAGCGTCACAGAGGCAGCCAAGCCGTTCCATTTTGTCCCGGTCAACGTGACGATATCTTCCGAGTCATCGGCCGGTCAGTCTTGGTCTCCAGCGGTGACTCCAGAGGTCGGGCAGGCGGCGGAGAATGTGCTGTGTTACCGCGCTCGTTCCTCAAAAGGGAATTTCACACGAGGCTGTGCACCAAAGCCCGACGGCAGCCGCCGCAAGAGACGGACGGACTGTGGGACTCTACTCTACGCGAGGATAAAACACCGTCTTCCCTTTACTCCCACAAGCAGAGTGAGCGGAGCGAGCGAACTTTGGTTAGTAAGTAACCAGCAACCATTAGGCGGAAAAGCTTGCAGGGGAAAGCCCACCAGGGAAAGCCAGGCCCGACACCCAGGCTTGTTAGCACAGTCGGCACGGCTGAGGCTACCTTTTCGTGTTGCTCTTTGCTCAAACTCAATGCAATCTGCAGCTGTACCTCTTCCTCAGAGACCGCTGGTGACCTCTACGGGGTATTGAAAGCTGGGTTAGCATCAACAGCATTCGATCGACAGACCCGCAAACACCCGGGAGAAAGTAACGCAAGTCAATCCCTGGACCCTTTCGGGTCGAAGAGGGGAGAGGAGAGGCGCCTCGGCGAGTGTCGTTCTCTCTCCCTCACTCCCCTCCTCCGTCCATCCCTCCCTCTGTCCCTCCATCCGTCCCTCCCTCCCCCAGTCCGTCTGTCTGTCTGTCTGTCTATATCTATCTCAATCTCAACAAATATAGTCAATTCACTTTACGGTATATTCTGTGAAGTGCTTTGAAACGTCAATAAGATGTGAAAAGCCGCTATATAAAATGCAAAGATGATTATTATTATTATCATTATTATCTCACTATCTCTGCCCTGTCCTGTCCCTGATCTGTCAGGTGAACGCTGCTAGAATCTAGTAGTTGCTGAACGTTGCCACGAGGTGGTGATATAACGCTATCCCTCACCGAGCAGCCTGGCGAGAGCTGACGGCAAGAGTTCCTTGTCACTGATCTTTAACGGCTTTAATGCCTCCTCCGAAGGACGGTGTCCCTGACAGTGTAGCGCAAACCCCACCCACCCTCCCCCTCACCCCCCCCCACCCATCCCACGCAATGCCACTGGAGCGAGCTTCAGCCCAGACACATGAGCTCAACGTCCCTGACGTGAGCGAAAGCCACATAACTTCCTTCGGTCAAAGGTCTTTCAGTTAAAATGGCCCAGTTTGTTTTACCGATTGCCGTTTCCTTCTCACACGCGTCACCTCCCCCCACACCCCGCCCCCCCCCCCCCCCTCCCATCCTCGGCCACACCTCAGGCCGAGCCCATGGGGAAGCAATCAGGTGAGGAGCGGGCGGGCGAGTGGGAGTCGCTGCTGCGAGGGGAGTGTTTGCTGCTGCGAGGGGAGTGTTTGCTGTACCTGGGAGCCTCTCTCCGCCTCCTCCCTGCTCATGGCCAGAGCCAGTTGGAGCTGGAGTTCCTCCTCGCCGCTGGTGGTGGGCCGCGCCTGCTCCAGGTCAGGGTCGAACCTGGGGGACGAGGAAGAGGCTGGAACCACAAACAAGACAAGAGAGAACAGGAGAGTCAGCCAGTGACGTGACGGTGTGGTTGTGAGGAGCGACTCTGCCTCGCGCTGTTGGGGGACAGAGCACAGACCCCCCCCCCCCCCCCCCCCCCCCCACCCCAGTGCAGCCCCCACTCACACTGTCCATTGGCGCGCTTTGGGACATTCTCCTGATGTGAAACTCACACTATACAAATGTCGTTTTGTTGTTATTGGGAGGAGGTCACTCATCCTCTGAGCCACCTCGCCCCTTACTTCCCCAACTTCCAGCCTTTCCTCTGTGACCCTACCTACAGTCTCCTCCTCCACCCACACCCCCACCACCCCTCACCCTCCACTCGCGGCTTAGTGTTGCGCTCTGCCTATGCCTAGCCCTCTGGGATGAGGAGCACTGTGTAAGTTTGTGCGGATGACACCCAACTCTTATCTTTCGGCCTCTAACCTCGGTCTCTCTGCTGTCCTGAGAGACAGCCTGTCAGACATGAGGTCCTGGATGAGAGCTAACGTTCCACAGTTGAACTTCAACAAGACTGAGATCCCCTTGATTGGCTCGCGCCAGCGCCTTCGTTCCTCAGACACTGGCAGCATCAACCTCCATGGTTGCACACTCAACCTCACCGAGCCAGTGTCAGGATCCTAGGTGTCTTGTTCGATCCTCAACTGTCTTTCCTCCCCCAGATCCAAGCCATGGCCTACTCAACCTTCCCTCACCTCCGGAATATTGCCTGACTCCACCACTACCTCACCCCCCCAAAGCCGCTGAAACCCTCATTCACTCCTTGATCACACCCCGGCTCAACTATGCCAACTATGCTTGTTGGCCTTCCCAATTCCTCCCTCCACAGGCGGCAGATAATACAGAACTCTGTGGACCGTATCCTCTACAGCCCCAGGCTTCGTGACCCCATCTCCCGCATCCTCACCCGACATCATTGGCTCCCTATTTCAGGATCCTGCTTCGATGATCCCAGCAAGTTCTTGTTGTTGTGTTGTTGTGAAGACAGGCATCAGGTCCGCATTGTCCTTTGACAATTTGGGGGCGAGAGAGCTTGGGGTGTGGGGGCTTGTCTGTGACTGTAGGTAGGGTCAATCCTGGCTCCCTATTTGGGACTTTTTTGGGACTCGGAGATCCAGCAATTGGGGGGGTAAGTGAGACCTGAGCTCGCTCACCAATAAACAAACACTAAACAGCATCACTCCCTGTCGGCTCACTCAGCCTCACTCCTGACTCTTCTTCCCAGCTGAACCCTGTCCCCTGACCCCCTGTGTGTGTGTGTGTGTGTGTGTGTGTGTACACAGTGTGAAGATTACTGACAGCGATAGCAAACAGTGGCCTGCAGGTAAACCCCCTGCTCCGCCCTCACCTCATGATAACAGGCTCCGTATCAGCTGGGGGTGGGGGAGAGTGGTGGTGGGTGGGGGGTTGTGGATTTGCAGCACCGTGCAAGATTGATGGATTCTGTCATGGCTTGATGTGTGTGTCAGTGTGTGTGTGTGTGTGTGCGTGTGTACACAGCAAGCTCCTCGCGGCCTTGAGCTGATACCACATTGTGACCAGTTCCACTCCCCAGCCACACACAGCTTCACTCAGGACAGCCTCCGCCATCCCAACATACCCATTCCACTCAGCGTTCCCTCCCCACCTCCCTCCCCACCCCCCCCATGCCACTCCCTCCCCTCCTCCCTACCCACGCTCAGGCCACCTGCCCACCCACCGTGACAGCTATCTAGGGCAGTGAGTCCCACGCACACCCTCACCTGACTCAGTATAATTCCTGCCTCGGAATCAACAGTCTCGGTTTCCAGACATAGCTATTCCCAGGCGTACGCGGTCTGGCTTTGGATAGCCTTAGGTGTGGTAAGAAGAGGTTTCGGTGTGAATCAGACGCCCAGCTGACTAAACAAGCGTCTGGACTCGGGAGATTTAAGGCTCTAACCTGTTGTAATAGTCCACTCTCTACCCTGTCAATTCCTCTCATTACTGTACACACCTCGATTGCAACATCACAAGATCCGCCCGGATTGAAAAAGGCCCTTTGGTCCGTCCGCCACGCATCCCATTGCCCAGCGTTAACAACAACCTGCAGTTACACAGTGCCTCGTGCAGGTTAGCGCGAGGCACTGAGCGCCCGACAGTGGCGGGGGCATTGGGGGGGGGGGTGGGGAGGGGGGTGGGTGACCGTAGGCACAGTCATTCCAAAAGGAAGATGTTCAGGTGCAATCAGAAGATGGGGAAGAAGGAGGGGTCAAGGCAGAGAGACAGACGAAAAGTGTTCCAAAGCGCAGGGGTGTGGAGGGGGAGAAAGAGAGTGACAGAGAGAGACAGAGAAAGAGAGACAGAGAGAGTCTGTGTACATTTCGCCCAGAAATATACAGTCGATTCATTTTACAGTATATTCTGTGAAGCGCTTTGAGACGTCAATAAGATGTGAAAAGCGCTACGGCAAATGTAAGGATTATTATTATTATTATTGTAATCTACCCATGAGCTGTTGGGTAGTGGGGGGAGGTGGGGTGGGGGGGGGGGGTAACGGGACATGTACTTACAGTCTTGGTAGGAGACGGGCGAGGCACAGGCCGACTTCCTGTGATCCTCGGGGTGTGTGTAGGAGGCCAGGCTGGGTTGGCTGTGCTGGTGGCTGCCGAGGCCGGTGGCTGCTTGTGACATCCTCTCCTTGGTCTTGAGCGCGTGTGCCCTGTCCTGGCGCAGACGCTCCTCGTCCTTGAAGCAGCGAGACCAGCTGCTTGGCTTTCTCTCGCACGTTGATGCCTTGGTCTTTCCCGTCGCGGTCTATGTACTGAAAGTCCTTCAGGGTCTGCACTGTGTAAATGTTCTCCCTGCATTGCTGGGACACCTTCTCCGAGCCCGTCTTGATCAGGTAGTCCAGCAGGGTCAGGGCCTTGTAAACGTGCCTCCAGTTCTTCCCGTGGTCGTTGAGGCGTTTCCAAACCATCCCCATGATCTCGGAGAAGGCCACCACGTTGAAGGTCAGGTCCGCGATGTCGGACATGAGGGAGCTGGGAGGCCCCCAGGGGTCGTTGGACGTGGCTTCCCGAACCTTGATCTCGGCCTCGGAGTAATTGTGGACGAGGTTCTTAACCTGTCGCCTGATGGCCGAAGTGGTCATCTCTGGTCTCTTGAGCTGGTGCTCACCGCACACAGACACAGGAAATCCCTCCGCTGGGGTGGTGGGTGGGGGGGGGGGGGGTAGGTCAGAGGAGGAGACGGCCACTAAGTCACACCTCGAGCTCCGTCAGTGATCTGTGCTGAGCCTCGGGACGTCCTCCCGACCTAAACGTCGTTGTACCAATTCAATTTGTTGTCGTTGTTACTGCCCTTTAAACGAGAGAGAGAGAGAGAGAGATCGGCTTCGTTAGAGATCTGGTGAAACAATCACCTTCACTTTCTCAGCTCTCTGTGTTGAGGTTGGAGGATACATCGTTAGCCTCCCCCCAAACCCCCCACCACCACCACCCCCATCCCCACCAATCCCGTCACCTGGGCTCTGCTCACAGTCCCAAGAATCCAGCCCACACCCTCATCACATGTGTTGATAAAATGTCCATCCACGACACAGACAGAGACAAGGACACAGACAGAGACAAGGACACAGACAGAGACAAGGACACAGACAGAGACAAGGACACAGACAGGGACAAGGACACAGACGGGGGCAGGCGATGGCACAGTGCTCTCCTCCGCCGACTGTCACATCAAGTTACTGAGACACCTGGGCCCTTCCAATATGGACACAGAGAACTCCTGCTAAACTCTGGCATAAGTTGCCGCCACCACTGAAGTCACATTGCCGTCAATACCCCGGCTGTGTTTACCTAGGTATGTAAACCCAGTCCTAACTCTCCGCTCCTGACAACTCTGTTCCCTTGAGGGCGACGAGTTATCAGGAGTTTACTGACGTAAATAATCCTCGCGTTCGGTTTCGCAAGCTTCACATCAGGAGGCGCTTCCTCAACAACAACAACAACAACAACAACAACAACAACAACTGCGACGACAACAACAACCACAACAACCACAACAAAATTACATTTCTAGAGTCGCCGTTCACGCTGGGAGGACGGCCCGAGGTGCTTCGCAAGATATATTGTGAGTTGTAGTGACTGTGCAGTTCGTGGGTCGACGTGACAGTCTATTTTAAGCGCTTTGAGGCAACTCAAAAGACACGATAAAGCGGTATATCGAATGCGAGGATTCTTTAAGAAGGATGACATATTTTTCTCACAGGTTATGTCCCACAAACAGATGTAACGTGAGATGTGGGGGA